>JAVQJD010105559.1:0-21112 GCA_036023655.1 Nannoperca australis
GAGAATATGAAGAATATTTTTATATATTTAGGGAAAGTAAATTTAAAATTAAATTAACTTTTATCAAATTATGATCATGATTTATGTTAGGCCAGCAGAGAAGGCCTTGCTGGCCCTGACGGCCCACAACTGCTTCTGAGTAACAGAGAACCAGTAAGGTTTATTTTGATAATGTGCGTCTTTAGGGAGGGTGGGTCCAATATGTGCCCCTGTCTTCTGAATGGCTGGTCACTCTGGTTCATCAAACCACATTGTAACACTCATCGGTTAACATGTGGGAACGCTGCAAGGTTAGAAAGTGACTGATTTGTGGTGGCATGTCCCAACAGAGAGCATATCAAATAAAGAGCAATGAAACATAAAATGGATTTTAGTCCCACCTAAATCACATCAGACAAAGCATTTCCTCTTCAGGGGAACATTAACACGTCTATAAACATCCAACATTCCCTCCTTGTTATGGCATAATATGCTGGACTTGATGAGCACAGAGGGAGAAGCTGTCAGCAGGTTTCACTTTTTTCCAGGCACGCCCTCTTTCCAGTTTAGCTCTGGTTCTTGAACCGGTTCTGTTCAGCATTCTTGGAATCTTGGTGAACATCATTGTAATCAAGGATGCATCATCACCGGAGAGCGTTGCACAGTGGAAGTAAACAGTAGGAGCAAGATGGCAGATCACATTGATTACCTTGAGCTTTTGTTCTGTTGTTAGAAAATTTGTTTTGCCCCGAAAAACATGGGCTACTCAACTCTATTAATACAGCACCTTTCATACAACTGCATGACTAAAAATTACAACAATAAAACAAATGTTTTGTAATGTCAGTAAAATAAGTCAACACAAAAGGAAAGAACTACTATGAAGACCAATAATTAAGACTTAAAAACTAAGGCAACGAATGACGAGACAATCCAGGCTAAACAGATTTAAGTCTTTTCTTTAACTTCTTTAAGTCTCTTTAAAACATGTCCAGAGGTGGAGTCCCTCTCTGAATTTACTGGTGGATCGCCATCCAACGTAAATACGTTTACCCCACCCCCCTAACGGAGTGTGTAACATTAGGTTGTTGTTTTCTGTATGCTGTAATAGTGTCTCTCTCTGATATCACTTTCCTACTCTTGCCACAACTCCTTCACTGCCTGTCTTATTAATGATTTGGCCTCACTTTTTCCAAAGGGAACTTTCTGGATTTCATACTCCGTTAATGTGAACGCTCTTTTTGCAGTGTGCTTTCTCACACCAACATGCACCTGATCAACAGAAATGCACATATCCCAGCTCCTTGTATTCTCAACATTGTCACAAGTTACTTCTGAACAATGAAGAGCTGCAGTTGAGTATGAACAAATGACAGTTCTCTCTCAGGCCTCCCCTTTTCTACTCATTGTTGACCCAAGATTATAGCGACGTTTCTCATCAAAGATTTTGCCCTTTCTGTACTTTGACCATACAATTGAAGCTGCATTTTATCTATCCTCTCCTTCTAGTAAAGACCATGTAGCATGACTTTGACTGACATTTTAAATACCCACTCATATGACCATCATTCAACCTTCAGAATAGAACTTTGAATGCTATTAATATTTCTACCAACATTCATACAAATATCATTTATCATAATTTTAAACAGAACAGGGCCAATAACACTACTTTGCGGGATACCAATCACCAACTTTAACACAGATTGACCGATTTAAATAGGAAGTCTAGAACCCAGTTATAGCCTTCCACCATTATGCATTTTACTCAGCAGTCCTTCTCTCCCCATGGAGTCATAAGCTTTGTCAACATCAAAGTACACTATAGCCATGACCCCTTTCATAGCAAATCTGTCTCATGACTCACTTTCACTAAAGCATCCAGTGTAGATCTGCCTTTATGGAATCCACTTTGACACTTAGCATTCCTCTTTGCTCTAACCAGTATGACAATTTACAAACCATTATCTTTTACACAATAGCGATGTTAGCACTACAGGCTGATAGTACATTAAGCGGGTCTTTGCTAGAAGTAGTAGTAGGCTAAAGTAGGATGAAAGCACTTTTCCATCTGCCAGGCATTGCACCTTCTCTCCATATTTTACAGATTCCAAATAATTACCAAGACTTTATCTGTAAATTGTCTAAACATAGCATCGATGGTCCTGTTCTGTTCAATGCACCCAGGAACCAGCTCGCTTGCAGTGAATAAAGCAGGCGGCGATGGCTCAGAGCGACCTGCAGCAGCAGTTTGCCAATCAGTTCAACGATGTGGTGTCCAGACTGAAGTCCAAGCAGCTCTTCCAGTCTGACTGGGACATCGGCTCTTTTGCAGTCTTCTTCATCTTCATCGGTGAGTGAAGTAACATCGCTCTGATGCTTTCTGTAACACATAAGCAGAATACAAACCTTTTTTTTAATGAAGGTAAATTCAAACTACAAAATAAGCAGAAAACGTTTACATTTGAATATTCCAAACAGCCTCTACAGACACAAGACATCAGTACAAGAAGGGGAATCCTTCCAGTCCAAATGATTGATTTTTCAAGTTTCAGAAATGACAAGAGATCACACATGAAGGTGGAGCAATATTCTGTTAGCAGGTAACAATGCAAACCACATTTGAGCTGAGGGGATGCCTGACTCCATTCACTCATACGTCTGATACCAGGGGCAGTGCACCAGTGCCACCACAATGTTCCTTTATCATTTATTAAACCAAGGCAGTCAAGTGTGAGAGGGACAGCGTCAGCGTGTCCACAGAAACTGTTCCTGCATCCAGTGGTGGAGTCAAATACCTGCTGCAGCCGGCTGGACTCTGCTGTTCTAAAACACAAAGTCGACATCCACGTTTCACACTGTCCCGTTCAAAAAACACACAGTCACAATCACCACGCTCACCAGCGCAGTGTCCCACTCAGCTGGGAAAAGTCTCCACCTCCCTCCAATAGATGGCTGCCGTTCTGTAACAATGAAACTGGACCATTACTGAACTGTGGTCATTACTGTGGTAAAAAACTGTACAGAGATCATAGTGGAGAGACAGACTATATGCACTACAACGTTACATATCACAGTAATCACAAAACATATTACCTGTGTTCCCTTCTGAAAGAACATACGTCTCCCATATATGAGCACAAGATGAACTAGAGTGACACAGATTTGAACATGCAGTTTTGAAAATTGAAACAGGTGAAAAGGGTTATGGTAACTGTGTGTGTTTTGGAGAATGACGTAAGGAACCGGTTTCTGAGTTTAAAATCTGATGCCATTCTCCAGCTCTGTTTATCATCGTCTATCAATAACTTCCCATTTTTTGTATCTGCTTGGTTCTGAAAAGTCCTCCCTCCTGGTGTGGTTTTCTCATGGAAAGTGAATATTAGTGCTTTATGTTGTCACTTTAGCTCCCTCATTTTTACTCCCTCTTACTGTTGTGCTGCCTGTGTTGTAAGGTGTGGTTCTGCTGCTGGTCATCCTGGTCCTCATCCGCTGTTGCTGTTGCTGCTGCTGTGATGATGAGGTATACACACACACACACAGCTTGACACCAAAGAAAGAATGGGAAAGCTGAACACGATGCAATCTCATATTTCAAGTTTTAAAGCTTGGTGTTTGGGCACACTGCCTTCTTCAGGATGAAAACAGTCACCTGATTGACATGTAAACTATCACAGGCACCTGAGCAATGGAACAAGTGGAGCAGCTGCACCCCTCCTATTAGACATGGGGGAGCAAACCTCCCACGTCCCCACTTTTTGATCATACAACTTTGCCACAAAAGAAAACAAAACGTTCTACATTCAATCATCTGTAAGGTGGTCATAAAACTCATCTTCATGAGAGATGACTCATCTCGTCTTTTCTTGGTCTTGACGTTCTGATCAAATCAAACATGTTTAATATTTTTAGAAGGTAGGCGCAGTCTCTCTAGCATTAAACAGGAAGCAGCAAACCGGAGAGTTACTTTGGTACATTTATGTGAACTATTTTCCCTTGCATGTCAGCAGTCTTGCACCCCTATTTTTTACTGTAACAATGCACCCATGCTAACTAGGATGGGGGTTTCAAGTCAGAGCTCACATCAATCTGTTGGGAAGACATGGAACAGCCTGTTTCCTGTGTCTGGAATGTAAATGTGCCCACTATACAGTGCCTCAAAAATTCTAGTACTTACTTTACTTTTTGCTAAGAATCCCTCTATGCGATGTATTTTATAGATGCAAAAGTTACAGTAAGTGACTGCTCACTACTTAGTGTCTTACATAGGAAGGTGTGGCTGAGGGACGTGTGATTGATTGTAACCCAAACAGGCCTGCGATATGTCCACATGTGTAAGAACCAACCAACACAAAGCAGAGAAATACAGGGTGAAAGTCTTTACCTCAAATGAACTAATGAATATAAATCTATATCTGAGCTACACACACAATGTTTAAAGGGACAGTTTGTGAAATATGCTTATTCACTTCCCTGCTGAGAAGTAGATAAGAAGATTGTTAGCACTTATTAGCACAGACAGGGTAAACCAGCTATCCTGGATCTGGATCCATGTCCTCACCACACCCTGGCTAGTCCAGCTTCTTGCTCCCTGGGTATCAGACAGGACCATTCTGAAATGTTCCGCCCCCTTAGAGCAAACCACATGTTGTCACTGACCCTGAGTTGAGACTACTCTGATAATGATAGCAATGCCTCCTTTATGCTCCTCAACAGCCTCGGAGACAGAAGGTGGGCATAGAGAACATGGCTCTGGAGCCCTGACAGCTGACCTGCATCATCAAGTATTGTGAAGGCTGATGAAGCTGGAAGCAGAGCCTCGTAGTTTGACTCCTGTGCCAAAGTCACCATGCATCTGTTAACACATTTAGTTATGGAAATCTAACACGTGATCTTGTTGCTGTGTGCTTTGTTGTTAGGATACCACAGAAGAGCTGGAACACCCAGCTGTCTGTGTTTTTATGCCTCTGTAAATTTGAATATCACTTCTTTTTATTTTGTTTGTTGAAAGGATGTTAAAGTTTCAATTTGAAGGTTTTACTTACTAATAAATATCATCATAAAAATCTAAACTTGTCTCTGTGGTGTGCATTGGTGTATTCCTTCGCGTACTTTACTTAGCAAACACACTAAAATGTTTATAAAGGACAAAATACACAAACTCATGAAGGCATAAATCATGAGATCATGAGATCTTTAATCCTTCACTCCTCTACTGGAACCTTAGTGTTTTTCTCAGAATATAACCGAGGATTTCAGCTCAACATACTGTACAAAATCCCCCCTTTGACAATTTATCAGCATGTTTCTGTGCAGAGATCTCGGTGATGTTTCCTGCACACTGCCCTGGAGAAACGGTCCAGTTCCTTTCAGCGGCTCGTTGCTACAAACGAAGGGAACGGAGTTGATGAGGAGAGGTGATCTTCTTCTCCCCCAGAGTTCACTACCTGCCCTAAATCAAAGGCAAGGCAACTTTATTTCTATAACACATTTCAAACGGACAAAGCAGAGGGACATGGGTAATGCAGACCAGTGACAATTGGTCCGGCATTACGAGTCATTCTAACTTTAAATCTGATGTTGCAGAAAAACCTAATAACCTCCAATCCATAAAAAAAATTAAGAACAATAAGCTATTCTTTTGAATGGTTCTCAGAAAGTAACGGAGTCATGACTTTATTGTCATGGCAGAGTTACGTTTAATGTAAAACGACATGTATCCCTATCCGGTCCAGGAGGCACTCCTACCCAAACATTTTCAATAAAGAAGACATTATGAAAAAAATTATTTATTATAATAATAAACCAATTATTTGTGAAATAACTATAGAAATGATTATAACTTTCATTGTTCATGATGATTGCATTGGAAATAATTTTTATTTAACTATAGATAAATAGGAAACACACTCAGTCACTTTCATTTGCACCAGTTAACTGTCACCAACTGAGTCCACAGACGCAC
Organism: Nannoperca australis; assembly: GCA_036023655.1. Lineage (NCBI taxonomy): Eukaryota > Metazoa > Chordata > Actinopteri > Centrarchiformes > Percichthyidae > Nannoperca > Nannoperca australis. Next base: position 5,945 of record JAVQJD010105559.1, read on the forward strand.
TGAGCACCGCCACAGCAAGTGTTTCATCACACTGGAAAGAACATTTACTGAGGCTCAGCTTTGAGGTACCTGTACTTTACTTGAGTATTTTATTTCTATCCTACTATAACTCAGTTCAGTTTTATTTATATAGCGCCATATCAAAGTTATCTCAGGGCACTTTTTTGTAGAGCAGGTCGAGACCAACTATTCAAAAATATTGTACTTGTTACTGCAAGTTTATTTTACAGCTGTAATTACTTTGCACAGTCAGATGTTTTACCAACAGTATATAAAGCAGTTTAAACTAACCCAAAATGAAATATATATCGAATATAGCATGTCACTGAGAGCAAATCTGCTGCATAAGTACTTTAACTTATGCACTTGTAATGGAGTATTTTCACACTGTGGTATTTGTAGCTTTGTTGAAGTAAAGTCATAGTGGAAGTCTGTCCTTGGGAAACTGGACCCAGGTAACTCACCTGGTGATCAGTAAAACACAGCTGGCAGAAACACATCTGAGCAGTGGAGACAAGCTGTAGTTTAACAGACATCTTTAAATATAGTTCACTGCAGCAGGCTGACGGGACGGAAAATGGACTTTACTTAAACAGCACTTTTCAACCTAAACCAAAGCGCTTTACAGATTGCTCTCATTCACCATGCAGGGTGCCGGCCTCCATCAGGAACTCCGGGTTCAGTGTCTTGCCCAAGGACACTTTGACCACAGCCACCCCAACATGGACAGAGTACAACATGGACAGCTTACCATTTCAAATAGTTTTATTGCACAGGTATCATAAATTATTTCCACATTTTATATGACAGGCAGCTTTTAAAAATAGATTAACACTTAATGGAATGGAGTCATTTGTTCATGATTAAATCATAGTGTTTGCTGTACAGGGAATCAACAACATATGTGCAAATTATGTAAAATAAATACAAACAGAGCAGACAAACACGTGAAATCAAAGATTACTTCATCAGACACAAGTAGCTTATCACTGAGACGGAGTAGTAACAAACAGGGAATATGAGTTGTCGTGTCATTTCCACCAAATGGGGCAAAGAACAAAAACAAAAAACTGGCCCAGCTCCAATGTCCACCCTAATGCCATGTTAATGTCACATCGGAGTCATCATAATTACCACTGTCCGACTTGTTCATATCAACATCCAAGTCAGAAAGTTCCCATACACAAACACACACACACACAACTTAATATTACGGATGTGGCCCACAACCAAATATAAGACCAACGTTCAATGTAACTGAACCCTCATTTAATGAATATGGTGTTATATTTTCAGTGCACATTGTTATTTCTCACACAACCAACTCTGTTATCACCCATCAATCAACATGTTCACGTGAACGCTCGCAAGACTTGGGAAAGAGTCCCACGTCTACCATCCGCTTCAGTGTGATCATCGCTGAAGGGGAACTCCACCGAGATTACACTGTGTGTTTCCAGGTGTTGGGGAGTTCTAACACAACATTAGCACCAGGCACCAGCTGACTGCTGGGAAAACAGGCCAGCAACTGGGAAGATGTGCTTACTCACCAGCCCAAAAAACCCACGGTTATCTATCGAGTGGCTGCTCAAATTTGTACATTCACTAGCCGTTTGGCCAGTGGAGGAAAAAGTTATGTTTTCTTAAAATGAAACAAGTAGTATAAAACCTTCAGTGTCTCCAGAGAGAGCTGTGTGAAGTCTGATAAAAGTCCTCAAGTGATGTCACAAGTTAGTGTTGGTTGGCTGAAGACTACGAGCTTGAAAATGAAAACCACCTGTTGGTATTAGCTTAGCAGACCTCTGTAGCCTGCTGCAGTCTGACAATGTACAGTTATAGGGCTGATAGGAGTGCAGCAGGGTGTGAAGGGAGTGGGCAGCACCTTGTGACATCACCTTACCAGGATAAGGCGATCTTGGCTGTGGTTTTTTAGATTTACTTTTGTTTCGCACTTCACTTCAACTGTCTTTTTTTAAACACAACCGTTCCGTGTATTGTGGGTCATTCCCTTGAGCAAAGACTGTGAAGATGCACACACACCAAAGGTGTGCACACAGAGCGCAAACTGGACAGCCCTCAATCACCTCCTGATGTGCTGCAGGACAAGCCGAGCCTCTGCTGGCATATCAGCACTGTGTCTGAGAGTCTGAAGGACGGACATTGGAACTGGCTTCAAACAGATGATACTGTAGTTTCAGTGACTGTCACCAACATGATTGTATCCCCTAAGAGATCACAGTGAGACTTGTTTCCCAGTACTGTTGCATCCCCTCACAGATATGACAGATACTGCCTTCCACCTGCAATACTGTGGCATTGTCAATATGTTGTGCAACACAGAGCACTTGAAACTTAAGCATAGTGATAAATCAATTTGGAATGAAACAAATCTTCAGCACTTTTCTAAAAGAAGTGAGCAGTAGGACCAGATACTTCTATGGTACAGGGGGTGTAGTGGAAATGCAGAGGTTTAAAAAAGGTTCCTCCACTCACTTTGTATTGCACTTAAATAAAGGGGATTTACAACACACAAGATAAATAAGTAAACATGAGAATCTGTGCAGCAGAGGACTATAGGCCAAGTTCCAAAACACACTGGCTCTTACACATCCCACAATGCAACTCAGCAATTTCTTTTGTTAGACCTCAGTCCGGTCACACTTCAAGGTTGAGCTAAATGGCTCCCGTATCGAGGCGAGCTTTGCATTCTGGGATGCGGATGAGCGAAATCAACAGTTCTTAGCAGCTAGCTAGAGAATGAAATGGAGGTCTGACCTGGGCTAGCAGGCAAGCATGTAGCCTTGTTGATATCTGGGCAGGACGTTCTCACCTGACCAGTTTACCAACTCATCCCCTGATTCAGATCAGAGCACCCCAACTCATTACTGATGGGGTTTCATTTGGCTTATCTTCCTTTAGGAAGCCGGGTGTAGAATATAAAGAGTAGTATGAAGTCAGTGTAACAGGAGTTTGGGGTGGATGAATAAATGACTGGACTTGTCCCATGTGAAACTTAGCTCATTATTTTAACCCAAACCGCAATCTTTTCCTGAACTTAACCGAGTAGTGTTGATGCCTCAACCTAACATTACTAACATCACAACGTTAACCACGTCAGAAAGCCTTCAGGGCTTGACATGTAAAATTGGTGGAATGCTTCTTTGAAGCCTGTGAGAAAGTAAATATATAAGAATATAAGAAAATATTGTGAGGGAATGCAAACAGTTCCCACTGTGACCTCTTCCAACCCTAGTGCACAGATAAATACTCAGGAAGTACCACGTTGCTTGAAATGTAACATTAAATAATAATTCTAATAATAAAATCAGTAACAATCACATTCAGAAGGTCAAGTCAGTGCTGTGAGATGCAACACACACACACACACACACCAGAGAAATGTAAGCTGGGCTAAGACAAATGGGAATGGCAAACAGTGATATCTGTTGGGTTTGACTGGCTCCTTCAACTAATCATGCAACACCTGAAAGTGAACAAGGATGATGAACACATGAAAAAAGAAAAACCTTCCCAGGATGTCCCTTCCACTCGTGTGGTTAACTGGCTCTGACGTTCTCTGATGGACACGAGGGGGATCAGAAAGGTCTGTAGTTCCAGAAACTGGAGAAGACAGATATCTGCAAGGGTGAGAGGACAGAGAAGCTGAGTTATCAAAGTTAATACCAAACCTTAAATCTACCTGTGTTTAGCCATAAACTGATCACCAGATCCGTTGTGGACATTGGCAGCAGAACTATCATCTATGAGCTGTGAGTTTTGGTCATTTGGAGGCAGAGGAACAAGCTGAAAACACAACATCTTGTAATGTTGGTAAAGTTATAGAGCAACATTAGTATTTATTTAGTCGTGTCTGTGTGTCCAATATTCACTCTCGTTTGAGCTCTTTCTTGGTCTTCACCAACATCTGAGGAAAACAGATCTTGCTTTAAGGCTCCATCCACACTAATACAGTTTCCTTTTAAAAACACAGAACTTTTGCCGTTTACGCCTCACGTCCACACTACTCCACCGTTTCACAACCGCTGAAACGGAGACATTCAGTTTGAAAACTCCACATTGTGTTTTAGTGAGGACAGGTGGAAGTAATATGTTCAAAGTCCTCCTCCAGGAGGAACCCCCACCTTGTCCTTGAGCTGCTGACAGAGCTGCAGGGAGATGGTGAAGAACACCAGCGTGTCGTTGAGCCAAGGCACCACACACTCCACCTTGTGAACGTGGCTCACCTCAAACCGGTTGTTGTTGAGCTCGCTGTGAAGGAACGTGTTCACAGCATTAGTACCGTTAAACAATCCCAGGATTTCCAGAATGATTTCCAAACTGCCCTGGAAAGCCAATGGTGTATTTCTCAATTTAAGGATAATCAGAAAAGATCTGTTTCTTTCCATTTACACCAACGATTCATTTGAATGTATTCATTTGATGTCTTAGTTACTTGAATCTGTATGAATACTGCATGTGGAGGGAAATGAAGCAGGACTTACAACGCTGCTCCAGGGTTATGCAACACTGAGCTTCCAGCTGGCTTGAAATTCTACCAACAGATAAAACATGATGACATAAGTCACTTGAAGCAGTTTGTAGCTTAACATAGTGCTGCAGAGAATCACAAGCTGTAACCTTAGTAATGTTGGGAGGCAGCACATGGAGCTGGTAGACAGTCAGACACAGTTTGCTTAAGTTGATATAGAAGTTCACCATCACATCCCCAGGCATGGGAGGAGTGAACATTTTCTGGTGATGGAAGAAGACAAACACAACGGGTAAATAGAGGAGGCACAGGAACACGGAGATCAGTACAAGGCTTCACGCTACGTCAGCTAACTTTAGTCTTTAGACGTGTGTGTGATGTAGTTTGTCCAGCAGAGAACATTGACGGGGTCATTTTTCAACTACACTCTGCCACTGCCAATCAGCTTGTGACTCCCTCAATACCGAGGAGCTTCTACAGCAGAAACTCTACAGTCTGTTCAGGCTGCACCATGGTCCATGAAGAAACTCTCTCTCTGTGTCCTATTGTTTCTAAATGTAGCACTTGAAGCAGCTCAGCATATCTGATTACGGTAAGTTGATCACGTGGTTTAAATGCATTTATTGTAAGTTGCTTTGGATAAAAGTGTCAGCTAAAGAAATTCAATTTGATGTAATGCTTTAACAAGTCTGTTAAAAAACAAATATTGTTCCTCCAGTGTGTGTGTAATGTACCATCAGACCACTGGTGGCCAGCTCAGGAAGCGTCATGGAGGCCGGGGTTGTGAGGCGGTTTCGCGCTCGCGTCAGCTGGAGCATCACTGCATCCATAAGCTGCAGCAGGAACAGAAACATGACAGTAGTGAGCATCCATATTCAGCTCTGTGCGGACTGGAACGGGGCGTGGCCTTCACGAGGAAACAGAACACACCTTGTTGACCTCGGCCCCTGTCTTGAAGTGGTAGCTCTCATCATGGCTGCTTAGCAGCTGGAGAGCCTGGCTCACGTGGTTCCTGGCATCCTGGATCTGATGGATAAACAGGCACAAGAGAGGTGGAATTCAAGCAGGCATAGAATTTGCATACAAAAAAACATTTTGTATTTGTAAAGCCAAGATAAGGAAGTAAGTCAGACATCAGTTATAAATATACAGATGAAATCTTCACATTCTCTAACCCCTGACTGCTTTCCATTACTGTGTGTGTACACTAGGGCTGCAACCAACGATACTTTCATTATCGATTAATCTGCAGATTATTTTCACGATTAATCGTTGTGTCTATAAAATGTCAAAGAAAATGCTCTTCACAATTTCCCAGAAGCCAAAGTGATGATTAATCGATTAATCGTTGCAGCTCTGCGTTACTGAAATACTGACCTGCTGCAGCTTCCACTGCTTGTCCTCTCTGAACTGAAAGTGCAACACTTGACTACTCTTTGCAACCTTCAGGTTTATGTCCTGTTAAGAAAAGCAAATCATTAACATGGAACACATCAGTTTAAGTCAACGTTTCATTTTCATAGAGTCGGGCTACACAGCCTCAGTGAGAAGTGGACACACTCACAGCCTGAGTCAGAACCTCTCCCTGCAGAGTCAGCACCCCCTTCACTTGATCCATGCTGCAGAACAACACATTACATTCCAACATCAGCAGAGAAACAACAGCAGGGACAGACTGTGTGAAGGGAGGACCGGATCTGAAAGTTTACTACATGAAGGAAATGACCCACACATTCATTGTGCGTCTCTATCTAGCCACTTCCTCCACATGACACCCGGTGTGCCAACATGTAACAGACAAGGCCTACTCATATCTCAAGACCAGCCCACCATTGTTAGCATTCACTGTTTATGGCTACAGTAACTGTACATCAAAAAGAGTTACACTTTCAAATACAGAGTTCAGAGGTGGCGTATTACGTTGAGCTGCCGAGGATAAAGTTTTCCTGTTTGAGCTGACTGTCCAGGCCCGGCGTCGGCATGGAGAAGCGTCTGGATGCCTCCTGTTGATGGCAGAACAAACTCACAATCAAATCTTAATGACTCTTAATGGTCTCTGAGCGGAAGTTGTTTCAGGTGCGTCCTCTCAGGAGTGGGTTCGCACTTCGACTGTTCCTAATAATTCTTCATCTGGTCTACAAATGCACTATCCTTTATGGACTTTCATAAGATCATATTCTTTTAACATTTTATTAATGTCCGTTGAGCAAATGAATGATGTTATACAATTTGTAAAAAATTTGAATAAAAACTTGTTTTACATATGTGAGGACTAGGACCCAGTTCACTGTACAGAACATTATCAGTTAGGTTGGGGGTTGTAACCAACAGCAGCTTAGATGAAGTGTTCAAGCCGGTGCAGAGATAACCCTGATGACATTACCAGGGTTATCTCCTCAGACGTGACGACGCTCTTCCTGACTCACATGTGACATTATACAAATGTTTGCAAAGGCTGAGTAAGATTCACTACTCAAGCCCTGATACGCATGATATCTTTCACCTTGAGGACATCCTGCAGCTGCTTGAGGACAGCATGCACTTCTTCTTTAAGCAGCCAGTTAAATTCTTCCTCCTACCAAAAAGGAAAAAAAGAATGATTTAAGTCCTACAGGATTATTAAAAGGCAACAGGGTGGTGGGGTGGGACAATCAGCAAAACAATGGATGTCTCTACACAGTAGAGGGAGACGCAGCATCACGTCTGTCCGGGTGAATACAGGAGCAGCTACAGACTGACACCACCAAGGTGTTCCACTCAACACCAACTGTCCAACTCCACCCACTGCTGGACACTCACAAAGTCTATCATAAAGACAGTGCTCAAGCCCCTGTTGTTAACTTCTATTACTGTTCTAGCATCACGATACATGAAGTTGATGCTGTTTGAGAGAGGGGCTGATGGGGGCCGACTAAATAGAATACAGTCCGATTGAGCTACATTTGTTAAATGTATCATAGTTTGAACTTTACAGACTTATTATGAAAGAGGACTCATGTCCCAGCTGCTCAGTGACCCTCAACCTGCACCTGAGCTCATCCAGGCCTGCTTCTAGTCCAAGGTGGAGCAAGAGGCTCACAGGGCTTTCCTTCCTCAAGTCAGGCCTTAAGAAGTGTTCAGTATTACACAAATAAATAAGACTTTTTTAAATAAATACAGACTGAATATATCAGGTTTATTTATTTTATTAATGCCAATTCGTCCTTGTCTTTTTCACAATAAAAAAAAAAATAATAAGAGTACTACAGGTGATTAAAATGTCTTTGCTGCACATTGTGATCTGCCCCAATGAACGCTGTTCATCCCAGTCTTTATTTATCTGTCCATCTAGACACACAGGCATGTACTGTGACTGACAACCAATCACAGGACTACTGGTGCTGCTGTCATGGAACAAAAACAGACTTTGGATAAGGCAGTTCCAAAACAAAAAAAACCTGCTGAGCTCAACTCTGTTCTTGTGAAATGAAGGATGTTGTAATCATTCCTGAGAGCGTGAGAGTCTGAATGTGTGTGAGAGTATTTCACAGTGCATCTGCATTTATCCATTTATTCCATTATGTCTTAAATAGGAATTCAATTGAGCCTTTTGCCTCTCCATTGGTTTACACAAGGAACATTTCAAACAGGTAAAGGTGGAACATACCTTGACACCATAAGACGCTTGAATAAATCACTTTGATACCATTTTCAGAAGCATGTCATTAAGCTTTTGGTGTGTTAATGCGGTTTACGGATCAGCCACCGGGTCTCTTCATCACGCTTTAAGTTCATCACAGTGGATATCACCTTTGCTTGTGTTAGGTTCACTGTCGTTTGTGTGATTTGCAGCTAAAACGTTTGTACGCCACACAACAGTGACAGTGAATGCAGAGAATAGTGCACTTTCAATTAAAGGCGACCGACAATCTGAGCTCAGTGACATGAAGATATGTGATGATGTGTGGTGTGATCAACAGAACAGGCCCGCTGTCACCAGCACCACGGTATGACTGCGGGTCCCTCCCCGCTAACAGCTGCAACACACGCTCTTCCACCCAGCTACACTCTTCAGATCCCACATACGGACTGTCAGCACGTTATATTAAGCGACGGAGCACAATAAGAAGTAACAGCACCGTGCCCCTGCACACTCAGCGCTGCTAAGCAGGGGACGATCATTTACCAGCACCGCTCTCTCCACCTGGCTGGCAGCCGACATCTTGGGCAGCTCCGACAGAGATCTCTGCGGGTTCAGCATGTTGTCCAGAAAAACACAAGCAAAACAAAAACTGTCCGATCTTCTGGCGATGAAAACGTTTGGCTACGTACTAGCTTAGCAGAGGATCTGTTGCCTTCAAATACTGTCGGAAATAACGGGATCTCCGTAAATACGCACGCCCTTAACAACAAATGAAAAGATGACCATTCGGATGTAGACACGGAAGAAACTGACAGAAAGAAAGCACGTTGTGGATTTTCAGCTACATGTGGTTTAGGACAATATTTTATGTATGTTATTAATTACCACCAAAACAAAGAGTATGCAGTGTTCTTTACGAGGACACCTGAACGCAGCATTAGGCTGGTCACACGTTCACTATTAACGTGGCCCCACCCACCTGTCCTTATTTGGGAATACAACTTCCGCCCAGAATCACAAACGTACAGTACTCTGCAGCGCTCAGGTGACATGCGAAATGTTAAGTCGCTTGATTTCCACCTAAGCCAGCATTTGGGAGATTGGTCATAATGCAGCGTCAGTGGGCGCCTTCCCCTTTAACACATATACGACTTACTATTACAGACCTGCTGTTAATGTTCTGATACACGGCAACATTCATTTAATGTCCAGCACCTGAAAAGCAGGTGTTTTTACTAATAAACCTCTCTACTAACAGATGGATCTCGAACATCTCAACTACCACTGTGTGATGATGGCCACATTTTGAAGGTGTAATTTAGTAAGGCACGGGCACAAAGTCAGGGACACGAGACCTTCCCTGCCGTCTCCAGTGTAGTATATTTCAAAGCGCACACGTCTAGTTTGTAACTCAGGCTTCCTGTTAAGACGTAGTCTCGAGGCCAACGTGAGACCCCCTGGTTTTCTCAGACTTCACAGGCTGACGTAGGGTACCATGTGATGAGTAAACAGACCTTCATGGATGAAACAGTGGAGTGTCTCGTCAAAGCTCCCAGCAGTCAATGGAATGGGCAGACTAAGCACCTCCAGGTGAGAAGGCCCCCGCAGAGTGGATGATGGAAGAGAGAGGCTTGGTCTCCATGTCCTCCAGTTTGTGTAACGTTTGTTTTAAGACATACTTTGAATAGGAAGCAGTGGCCTGAGCCACAGACAGGGTAGGGACGTTATTAAGGGAGGTCAAGTATTGAGAGACAGACACACACATTTGTTCTTGACCAGTCCTAATAATGTTAACAAAAACAAGGTCATTGATCAGTGATTAAGCATGTATACGTGTCAGTAATCAGGAGAGGATTTATTAAACAGCACAAAAGTCTTGATATTTCCACATGTACACAAAATCATAAATATCCCCCAAAACCAAAGTTACACCCTCCTTCCTTCAACGGGTTCCAACTCATTGTCAATTCAATGCGATAAGCCAGATTATATAAGCCACATTTTAATAAACCATTTACACTTGAACTGAACAACCTACAGTATTAAGACACAAAAATGTCAGTCGCTCTGCAGAGCCTAAACCAAAAGTAGTTTTCATTAATCCCAGTTATTTTCGATATAAAAGAAACCCAAGACAACCTAATGTGCTATTTACATGTCTTCTAAAAACAGGTTACACTAGAGTGTAAGAGGAACCCAACTTAAAACCCTCTATCATTTGATTGGGAAACAGAACATCTTTCAAAATGGGATGTTGGATTCTTAACATGCAGCTAAACGATTCACTTTTATGAGAACTAAGTCATTTACAGTTAAAACTGATAAAAACTGCAGGCCTTAAAGAAACACCACACAACGAGCTGTTTGTTTTTTAAGTGCTGCACACTCTGAGCTCTGTGGCTTCATGTCACCCTGCAGGACGTCTAGTGAAGAACAGTTTGCTACAGCTGGCTCGTGTTGAAATCAGTGACGTGGTCCTTCTTATTAACAAGTTTTCTAGATTTAAACTGATTTGCTGTCATTTTCACCATCTTGATTCCCCCCGTCCTGCACTTACTTCCTGGACCACGTGTGATAGACTGGATTAAAACATATTCCCATGTCCTTCTTGCACCACGCTGCTGTTGGTCAAGTTGAACAGAAACTGAACAAACTGCAGTTTCTGGAGCGCTCCAACACATGAGAGCGCTCTGTGATTTGTTTCACCCTCTCCGGTAGATCAACACCTCAGGCTGACTGTGCACAAGTGTGCCAGGTTTCTTTTGCACCTGCGTACTTATGTAGGGTGTGTTTTAGGCTACGTAGTCGAGGTCTTCACGAGTTCAGAATTCTGGACTGATTCCAAACGGCACCCATAAAACTGCCAAAATCTAACATGCATTAAATTCATCTTAAAAAGAGGCTCAAGGACACCTGGTGGAGAACAAACAGGAAGGGCATTGAGACCATGCCACTTTTCCTTCAATGATGTCGATTAAGAGTCCGCTTGGATCCACTCGGGTATTTCATACTGACACACAGACTGTGGCCCCACAGCACAATGGAACCCCCACTGAGCGGTTTAGACTGAAGATCATTTGGAAGTTTTGAGGCAGACACCCACAAACATTTGAGATTTCTTTTAAATAAAAAGATTTAACTAAAATCTGCTTTTTAACAACACCGTCAATTTGTTTATTGATATGTAGAGAGCAGGGCATTGACAGCGTGAGTACAAACCTGTCTGTGCTCTGATGAACTGTTCTATGGGATGTGTTAATCAGCAGCAGGCATTTATGAGGACTCGTCACAAGCTTATATCTGCTGGGAATATTTAATGGCCAATTTATGGGTCAGGCTCCGGGCGCCAATCAGTTCTCGTCCACCAAGAGCTGAGTGGACTTATGAAGACCTCTACTACATAGTCGGGGTGGCTCAACTCAAAAAGTGGATTTAATTAGTTTCAGAATAATATATTAAAAACATAATATAAGAAAAACACAGCAGAAATGAGAACGTTTCCAAACACAAGAACAAAGGGTTTCAAAACGTGGAAATCTCAATTATTACTGCATTTTAAGGCTTGAAAACATCTGTTGCTCGGTCCTTGACCTATTCAAGAATCATTAACACCAACGTAAAAGCACAAATCATCTCGTCAAACAGAAACAAGCCAAACTGCACCAAGAAGACCTGGAAAGAAACATAAATAAATACATCTATTCTTGAAAGACTTGAGGGGTTACAATATTAAGGCAATGCAGCGGCATGTTCTTGGTGTTTTCTCTCATTGAATTCTGGACATTTAAAAGAAAAGCAAAGATCACACTCAATTAAATAAACTCAACATTTGCACATGAAAAAAAAAAAAAAAATAAAAGTCTTCTTTCGGGTTTATGCATCCACAAAACCTGACAGCTATTTCTCTGGCTTGAGCTGGACACCCTGCTCTTCACAGTGGCACTGGACCCGACATCCTCTCCAAACCGCCCCCACAGCAAGTGCAACCACATTCGGAGCACTCCCCCCCAGTACAATCAGTGCAAAGCTCAAGGCTGCCTCTAACTAAATAATTACAATCCCATGAGTTGTGGGCAGGGAACATGGCTGGCGCCGGGGCAATGTGAAAGAAAAACAGCTAGAATTGAAAATCAAAGCTCATTACATGACGAGGGAGAAATAATAAGGGGTTAAAGACTGTGTGGTCCAAAGGATGGGTCCCACCTCGCTCTAGTGAATGTAGGCTCTGTAGACTGCAGAAATATCATTGTCTGACTGGTCCAGTGCCTTAGCCCTCTTGTAAACCTGCAAGGAGGAGCAAACAAACAAAAGGGTCACTTTATTGTTATTTTAGCATCTATTACAGGAAACACGTTGGGTTCGTACAGCTTTTAAAAACGCAAGCACCGTTTAAGCACTTTCAAGGTACCCACACGATATTATCACATGAATTACTATAAACGCCAGAAGACAAACAAATGAAGACAGGATCGTTTCATTTGAAATACTTCATGTTGAAAATCAAGCATCAAGTATCTACTTCATAATCCTAACCGTGGAAACATAATGGTGAAAATAAAGCTTTCAAAAAAATAAATAAAAGACTGTTCACTTCTAAACCCTGGCTAGTGGCTTCCACCTCACCACACGTTAGAAGGACAAATGTCAGTGTTGTTCATCATCATGAACAATTTTCGCATAACCCGACCAGCTGTCACTGCTCACTAGAAAAGCTGCCATCAGCTGATGAAGGTTCTGTCTGTCCTCTGGTTAATGTGCTCTCTGCAGACACGTCACTCTGTACCACCACTGTGTCCTTCAACAGGGAGCAGCAGCTTCAGTAGCTGCAGTCAGCAGCTGGTAAAGCATTATAGCATCATGCTATATGGGTTGTGTTTAAATTCATTGGAACTAGTTCTGTGATGGTTAGTTTAGTCAGGTGACTTGCTCAGGTGTAAATAATCAAATGAATGCTGGCTGAATTCCATTTAGCAGTTTCAGGGAGCTGGTTCACTGTCACAACTAACGGACATTTGAACAGAGCCATCATTGTTATTAGTGACACCCGTGTTAGTGCAAGTATTGACAGCAGGCGGGACATGTTTTGGTCATCAGTTCACAGCTAAAAAGATTCCATGATACTGTTGTTAAACCCATCATTTGCACATGAAAAACATGAAAGTCTTCTTTCGGGTTTATGCATCCACAAAACCTGACAGCTATTTCACTGGCTTGAGTTTTACCTCGTTGGCAGCTGCAGCCATTGGGGTTGGATGGTTGGCCATGTCGCCCATGGAGATGGCTAGCCTCAGGTCCTTCTGAATATGTTTCAAATAGTAGTCTGGCTTAAAGTTGCCCTGTAAAATATCTGGAAGAGGCAGGAAGAAAGATTATTCTAACCATATCTTCAAAAATACTTGTCTGACAGTGTTCATGAAACCAGACTTTCTACAGCTTCAACTCAAAGCATTACAATTCAGGACTGAGGGAACAAAAACAAGCTAACATACAGATAATAAAAGACAACAAGAAAGCAAGGTGCAGAGAAGTCTGTCAACACAGGACTTAAAACCCCCGCAGTGTTGAATTACTTTGGCATTTCTGGTCCACAAAGGTGCTCGCCATCTGGCCCTGGCACAGGATGTCCAGGAAGGTCTGCTGTGATTGGCCGGTGGCCTGGGCCAGGGTTAGCCCTTCTGCAATGGTGGCCATGAAGCTGCCCTGCACCATGTTGAGTATCAGCATCATCCTCGCTGCGTTCCCTGCTTCACCTGAAGACACATACACACATGGTTATACACAGAAAAGTAGAAACCGGCTGAATTCACAGTGAAACAACTGCACACATTTAAGCTGGCCTGAGATTGGCTTTTTTTGGTTATTTTACTAAGTGCAGTTAAAGCTCTTCCAATAAGTGTCCACAAAATGTGAAACTAGAAAGAAAGCGGAGGGAGACTCACTGACAAGAGACACCAATTGCAGCTTTACAATTTACCCATACTACCTTAAAAGGAATCACGTAATCTCTTTTGTTAAATCCCTAAAAAAAAACAGTGTGAAAATGACAATTCATCGTTGTACAGGGGTTATGTGCCAGGCTATTTCTTGGCCTAGATCAGTAGCTTCCTGGAGTCTCTGCTGGTTGCCTGGCAACTGCTCAGAGCCAAGAACCAGCTAAGAAGTGGTTCATGTTCACATTTGTTGAAAGTATTGTGAGTGTATCCAACAGTGAACGCTGAACACGTGTCGTAGTGAATGAACTGCGAGCAGGCGTGTATCCGGACAGTCTACACACCCAGGAAGAAGGAGGTCTTGCCCATGGCCTGGAAGCAGCTGCTGCAGTCCTCGTACACCGTTCTGTCACCAGCTGCCAGGATGACCAGCATCCCATCGTTGGAGAGCTGCTGGCTTCCGGCCACTGGAGCCTCCAGGAAACGGCCGCCCCGCGACGTGATCACCTGACATTCAAACATGGATAATTGGTTGATACAGTAATACTTCTACTCCTCCATTGATGATAGCTAGAACTGTATACATCACAGATCAAAAACAGAAGCCACAACACTTTGGGTTTGGGATAGTTCCTGGTGATCAAACATCTATATGCCCATTTTGTTTGTGCAGCTTTTTAAGAGTAAAATTGAAGCACTTTTCAAGTACTGTCAAGGTAACTACACCAAACATTTTCAGACTCTCACAGCTTTTATCATCACATCTAACATGTTACTATAAATGCAACTGGAAAAGTTTACAGGATTCCTTTATACCACAAGCAATCATCTGAGAGCAGATGGTGGCCATCAAGATGCAAAGCTCCAGTCTGCTCCAAGTCTGGTGAGAGACACCAGGAGACACAAACAACTATGACGATGGGATCGTTTCATCATCATCTGAAATGCTTTGTTTCCATGAGATGTGTAGATGAAACACCAGAACTATGTTGATAACCAAGCCTCTTTCAATCAGAATCAGAATCAGAAATACTTTAATAATCCCTGAAGGGAAATTGCTTTTTGATACAGTTACAATGCTCGATAAAGTTATTGAAAAAAGAATAATAAACAGTAGAAAATAGAGG
>JAVQJD010105561.1:0-35793 GCA_036023655.1 Nannoperca australis
CACACACACACACACACACACACACACACACACACACACACACACACACACACACACACACACACACACACACACACACACACACACACACACACACACACACACACACACACACAAACCCTATGCTGCTAGGCTGTTGGGGATGACAGACACAAAAGTGTAGGTTTGGTTTCCCCAAAAAAACTAATTAACACAGTCAACCACACATCATGAAATTGGATATAAGGCTTTCCAAATGAAAGGTAATCTAATCAAATATTTTGAAAAGCTGTATGTAATGTAAATTGATTTAGCGTTAGCGGAGAGTTTGAAACAAAAAGACAAAAGAACCAATGGAGCAGAACCAGAGATATCGGCCACCAACAGATCAGTCGGAGATTCTGGTGTGTTATGCTAGTAGCATTAGCCTCGAGCCACTAGCCTCAACCAGAAATGAGGAGCGGGCTGCAGAGGTCTGGTAAGCTTACTTCTTTTTTACTGCACACCCCCAGATTTGTCATTTTCAAACTTGTAGTCTTTCAAATATTTATCTTACAAAAATCTTTATACAACTTTTTTTACATAGCAGTAGTACTCAACAACACCTGTACACAGACTTTGATGTGTAAAATCGGTAGAGCTCATACTTAACAAAATAAACACTGTATTTGCATCTTTACTAGAACTCTCCTTTAGCGCAATTTGTTTGATTGATGGTCAATTCTAGCATATTTTTGCAGAATATTGACAGTAAATAAAATAAATTTGTAATTATATTTCAACCCAACAACATGCAGAAGAGCTTGCAATAAGTAGTAAGTAAGTCAAGCTTTGAATAAATGGAGACAAACTGGAAGCACATGCAGACCAGATAAAAGAACTTTCAGGTTATGCATCCCAGATAACAACTTGCATTACATTGCAGATAAAGACTTATCAAAGTACAAAAGTTTGTGGCATGTGTATGTAACAAAATGAAATGTAAATATTATGAATAGCTGTAGTCAAATTGTTCTGCACTACACAGGTGCCCATTTTAGGAAGAACACCCCTAGACCTTTGTGAAACCACTTAACTAGAGTAAAAGGCACACAAGTGGCCTATACACAGCAACATAACAAGATAGTAAATCTGAGTGGGGGGTCCTTTTTAATGATTACCAAAGAGGAGAATGACTTCACTGCAAATAGACACATTGGCTTTAAAACAAAAGCTAGAGTGAAAGAGGAAAAGGGACAAATTTGGAGTCGCTTTAGTGAAAGGGAAACAAGCCTGGACCCATTTAGGGATTTTCTTTAGGGGGAAAAATCCGGGCCAACTGGTCAAGGACACAGGTGTCAGGAAGTGTTCGGTCTCCATGGACAAACAGGCAAAGTCTGGACTCCGGATACTGACAGCATACTACCGAGGAAACTGAAACCTGGTTAGTTTAGTCTGTGTTCGCGGTACGTGACAGCAATTCAATTCAATTCAATTCAAAACAGCACTCAGCAAAGAGCTGGCTTTTACCTCATGGAATTTAAAGCAGGTGACAAAGACAGAAAAGAAAAAACACATATTGGAGCTGGACGTGTTTCAGTATATCAGATGAAAAAAGACAGACTTAAAAATAAATATGCTGTAGTTACGGTTAAAGGAAGCAAACATCTTGAATAATCCATCAGACAAGAAACTAGTTTCTCAGAGACAAAGACAAGGCCAGGAAGTTGTAATTAAAAAGGACACAGGGATAGAAGCTACCAGCAGTTTCCCACCATATTAACAGTGCTCACCATTGAAGCCAGAGGCATGTCAAAAGTAACAAAAACCATCCTAATCCTTCAATTGGATTCATGGATCGCAGCCCATTCCGGAGCCAGCTGCTGCGCTCTCTCTTCTAGCCTCCTCTCTCTCTCTCCGCTTCCACTGATATACACACGTTCTCGCCGTCCGGACCTGTGAAGCTGAGTGACAACTGTAACGCTGCCACGTTATTCCCACACCATCAAGAGACTTGTGTTGAACGTCATCCGGTCTTGAATCGTCCCGTTCCAGATGACAGGGTCCGGGTTGCTCACCCAGCGCTGGTGTCTGGCTGCCGCGTCCCGCTGGGCCCGACTGCGGCTTCTCTTTGAACACGGGACGTATCTCTGTCCTGTCCTGCTGTCCAAACAATCTGTGGTTGCATTTCATACAGACACTGGCCTGAAGTCATAGCAACCAGGAGGATCCTGCCTCATTGTGTGCAGGAAAGAGGAGGCAGGGCTGGGGCAAAAAAAAAGAAAAAGAAAAAGGGAAGGCTGATCTGACTATTTGGAGGAGGAGTCAGTGTGACAGCTTGTAGGGAGCTCCCTGATCCAAACACACTTCCTTGTGTTTGAAGGTGCCAAATGCTCTTGAGGTCAGCCTCAACGGGCTGCTCAGAAGTAGAACTAAACCACTCACTTACTGTGAATACACACCCTTTTTTTCTTTCAAAAGAATGCCACATTAGCTTTTATTCCAAGCGATTACCTGAATAAAACCAAGAAAATTACAGGGTGACTGTAAACAGATGGGACGCTTCATTCTTTACTCTTATTTGAAGTTAGCCCACTATTCTTTGCGCTATCTCAGATCAATGTTTTGCCTGGAGACCTTTGAACAATGCCAAGCTACAGCTGGCCAAAACAAGGAAAGAAGTGTCCCGATAATGGCCAAATAGGAAATTCCCTTTTTTGCTTGAATGTTTCAGCACATTTAATAGGCAAGCACACCACCTCAGCAAAAAAGTCTGAAAAACTTTTTGGAGGTGAAAAGAATTAGTTAATAAACAGAAAATGTATCTTTATTTTGATCATCCATTTATCATTTTGCTTGTTTAATCTCCGGTTCCAACTTTTTAAATGTGCAGATTTGTTTAATATCTTGTCTGTTGGTTGGACAAAACAAACCATTTGAAGACGTCTCATGCTCCCAGAATTTGTGCCTTTTTTTCTTTTTTTTTTACAATGTATTTGACATTTCAGACTAAATGATTAATTGAAAAAATGGTAGTTGCTGTCCTAAAATATTCTAGTAATTTTAAGAGTTGGTTATACTGACACAATTAACCTCAGCCCAAGCAAATAGACCCTTCACAGTAAACACAACACCGCTGTAGTCATGTCTGCCTAAGTAATTATGTTTACAAGGTTTCCCTTGTGCCTCCTGTGTAAACCTGTCAGTCAGAACAGAGGGCAGCGAGATCCTGAGCTCTCTTTACACAGCTACTCGCTCTGGGAACTGCAACTTGTACAGTAGGCCTGGAGGGGGGTGAGGTTGACGATATCAAGCTTTGTGTCCCCCTTCACAGCCTTATCTTATCACGGTGGTTTGTGGCATTAACCTTGGCCTGGAAAGGAGAAAATGTTTAAATAGGAATGTATTGTATTAAAATTCGTGGGGACAAAGAAAGAGCAGCAGAGCAAAGAGAGCCCCCACCCCCCCCCATCTCCTTCTGCCTTTATGTTAGTCAACTGATAACAACTCCCCTTGATCAGCTGGGTTGATTAACGATGGGAAAGCAGCGTGAATCTTACCTTCCTGAAAGTCTGAAAACACACACACACACGTTCACAACCAGGAAACAGAAACGAAAAGAAACCCCCGGTGGTCAACACATGCTGCATGTTTGAAGGACGTTTCAGTTCCAATAATCTAGACCTGATGCCGCCACAGCAACCACGCCAACGGAAGCTTTCGGCCGCCGGTGAGAGAGGAGGTGTCAAAAAACAATGCTCCTTTTACCTGACTCCCCCATCATTACAGCAGCTAATGTAATGATATCCCAGCCACCATCACGCTTCACCCAATACACAATCACCCACACAAACTGTGGTGTTCCAGCAGATGAGATTAATGACAACAAAACAAAGGGGTCAAACTCCTCTGTATAATGCATTAAAAGACGTCGAACACGAATCAAGCTTAAACACATACATTTATTTAATGAATTAATTTGCTGATTAATTTTCAATTAAACCGCTTCATTGTTTAGTGTCCAAACGTTGTATCATCAACAGACTTTTTCTGAAGAGCATGTCCTGACCTAAGTTTTCTTTGAACTGTCTTTCATTTCCTTTAAACATTTTCTTTTCCTCTTCTTTCCACTTCTGAGAGGCAAGAACCAACACATTCTGCTTTTTTTTAAAAAGTAGTAGATTAATTTTCTGTAAATCGACTAATAATTGCAGCTCTGCAATTGCCAACTGAAACAGCAAGAAATGAAACCTTATTTTGAACTACATGATCAGTCTTTAGCGACACACGTCAGAAAATGTCTCACCTGGCAGTTAGTTGGTGTTGATTTTATGTCTGGAGAAGGTGACTCAGGAAGCTCTGAGTCCACATGCAGCAGGTCCCAGCTGTGCCAGGATGACAGACGACCAAAACGAACCATTTTTTTCACAGAAAACAAAAATAAAAATTCCCCCACAAACCTCAGATAAAAGATTTAACAAAAAACACTAAGGCAATTCCAAAAGTCAGGAAGAACCCTTTTCCAGGAAATCACAATCCAGATAAAAGTGCTGAGTAGAGTGAAGCATTGCAGCTACTTCTCTTGTGTGTCTGCCTGCTTCCCTGGTCCTGCAGATACTGTGTACAGCAGGCCAACGGTCACAAATAACAACTCTAAAGGTGTGTGTTAATCTGCAGTAATCTCCACCTTTAGGCACACACACACACACACACACACACACACACACACACACACACACACATACATACATACACACACACCTTCTTTCTGGCACAGACACACATCTTCTCTGCCTTCTCAGCATGTAGCTCCTCCCCCTGCCATATGGGGAATAAATCAGTCTCCTAGCACCTAATGTAAGTAGTTTGATTAGCGAATGCGCAACCAAAACACAAGTCATCTAAATTCTTCACACCGTTACTGGACAAGCTGGATTCAGCAATTAGAAAGTAAACAGTTACACGGGCAGGAGTGAGTACTGATCATAGTAACATAATGTCCAAAACAATCATCATGTTCCCCAAATTGAGTGATTAAAAACCATATGGACAGATAAGATACTTTAGGGCTGCAACTAATTGTTTCACTAATGATTATTTTTTTGATTAGTGAGTTACAGTTTTCCAGTCCAAAGGTAATGTCTTCAAATGTCTTGTTATGTCCGACCAAACCCTGAGACATTCACCTTACAGTCATAAACTGAAAAATGCAGCAACTTGTCAGATTGGATACACTATAATTAATCTAATTTGTACAGTATAAACAAACATAATGCATAATGTTTTATGGTACAGGGTTCGTACAGCTCGTACAGAGAACAATTTAAGCACTTTTCCAGCCCTTTCAAGGTACCTAAACCAAAAATGTAAAAACAAACAAATATAATGACAGGATCGTTTCATTTCAAATATTAAAAGATGTTTGGTTCACATGAGTGATTGTGTTGATGATAAAACACTAGATTATGTTTAAAATCAAGCATTTTTCAAGGACTTTATTCAAAATCAAGCACATTCCTAACCTTGAAAATATAACTGTTAAAATTAAGCATTTTACAAACTTTCAAGACTTGGACGAACCCTGTATGGTATAACCCATGTAAATATCTTCAAAATTTCCACATTAAATCCAGTAAGGTTTTTTCAGGTCTTCTTCAGTCACTGATGTCAGGGGTGAAATTCCACTACATGCACACTTAAAAACAAACTATTTAAGTCTAACATGTATGCTAAAGACCTTATCAACCCAATCACAGACACTTCTCACTCTATTAACAAACTATACCGACTGTTGTATAGAACACATCATGTTTCAGTACAACTCTTTAAATCAAATGCAGCTGATTCAGCTATTATCATTCGAGGTGACTCTGTGTTAATAATTGACAATGGTCCCCATTGTGAGCTATCAGAGAGTTCAGATAGTGACAGCCTCCCGCACATCACCGTCCACCTCAGATGTGTAATGCAGGGAGTAAAAACCATACTGTGTGACCCAGTTTGTAAAAGAGGCAATAAAGAATGACAATTGCTTCTGCCAGCGTCTTCCGCCTCCCTAAACAAAGCACACTGAGAGCACTGTATGAGCTGAAGCCAGCTACACGAATACACTATCATTCAAAACAGACTAGAATCCCTCAGTGGTGAAGAAAACACATGTCGCTTTGTTTTGGCTTCCGCATGCAAACAGTAAATAAGATCAGACACCTGCCACTCCTTTCACTGTCTCGCCAGGAGAAATGTGTCTACGTCATCATAGTGTCTCCAGCCCTAAGGGCTTTTTGGGGCTTTTGTCAGCTACAGCATACAGCACTGACTCCATGCACTGAGTCCGCTTCTATTATGAAACAACACAGTGTCCCTTTCCTGTCTACTACACAACAAACTGTTCCACCCCGAGACAAAGCCAGGAGTCTCTGCGTCTGCAAAAAATACTTATCCTTATCATGGATTCATCTGCATTTGTTTCTTTTGGTTTGGTTTGATTTATACATTTTTAGAAAATAGTGGAAGTATGACAATTTCAACAATTACACAAAAACAAAGAATGGCAAAAATTGAGAAGCTGAAGATGGAATGATTGGCATTTTCATTTAAACAATTCTAAAGTAACAGGTTTTTGTAATATTGTTGAAATAAAAGCCATTTTTTATTTAACAAAATAAGCCAAACTTCCCAAATTATAAATGTTTAAGGTCTAAATACAAGCAGCAATACAAGAATCTTCCCAATAAAAATGTGGTAAAATGTTGATCAGGAACTATCTGATCTGGGGCTTCAATTAATGATTATTGTCATTACTGATTAATTTGATGATATTTTCTTAACGAGGGAACTATTTGTTTGGTCAAAAAATTTTGGAAAATGCCCATCACAATTTTCCAGACCGGAAGGAAATGTCTTTAGATTTTTGTTTTACCTCAGAAGTAGATGCAGTTTAGTAGATCTCTGCTCTGCAACCATCCAAAACCCAAAAGTATTCAGTTCACTATCAAATAGAAGATAGATACTGTTTGGAGTTTTGGTTTGAAAAGGGCAGAGTCATAGATTATCAAAATTGTTACTGATTAATAATTTCAGCTCTAATGTGAACCTTGAAGGAATTGTTGAAGCAACAAAGATACTAGTTAGTCACATCACTTCTGACAATAGTGAGGACACGACAACTTAGTCGCAGAAACAATACCAAAGTAATACTTTCTTTGAAAAATATATATTTTTTTGCTATGAAATCCTGCTTTTATTATTAAAGAAAAAAAGAAGCTACATTTGTCAAATTTGTAATGTAAAAAAAAAAAGAGCAATGCAAAATGTTCAAAATGCAATCATTTGAGCGATAGGAGCTATCTGCTCAGAAGATTATGAATCTGACCAGAAATTAAATGACAGCTTTTGGTGCATAAAAGTTTTAGAATCTTTCAGTCGGCACCACACAAGTATTGAGGTCTGATACCCTGCCCTAGAATTGGGTATATACAGGGAGGTTTACCCTGATGTGATGGAGGAGTGCATTATGGGATACACATATGGAGGAGCCATTACCTGACATTAATTCTCTGGGAAAGCTGAAACCATTCAACTGCAAGCTGTAATGTGATCCTGGTTGTTGTGATTTGCACTCAAATGATCTTACTGTAAACGAACACGCTGTTAAATGAGTTTTAGTGTGACAGAGCGGCAGAGTTCGCCCGCCACTTTAGTGTTGTATTAAGTGTGCTCATGGCAACAAAGGGGTTGTGTGATATAGAAAAAGGGCCGGCTGACAGAGAGCGAGGATCAATGTACTGTACTGAACATCACAAGGTTCCAGACGGTTGAGTTATCTTTATGACGACTGTAAAACTTGCAGTTTCTGTTTTCAGGAAAGACAAGCGAGTGCCTGAACCGTGTGTACAAAGTTTAGTTTTTGCACCAACCTGACGTCATATTGCGCTGCATAAGGATTAAAAACATCCTGAGCCATGACCCTGGGGGAAAATGACTTCCCCACAACACACCAAACAGGTAAAAATTAGTCATAGCTACTACAAGATTTACATGTGTGTAACTTTCATGTGTAACTTTTTGTTTAGCCAAGTTATTATTAAGTTATTATTATTGGTCAAATCGGGCCTGCAGCAAAACATCAAAATAGATTTACTTCACATAATGTAAAAGAGAAAGTAACATTTTTCTTTTATGTTATAAATGTGTTTATCTAATCGCACACTGAAATGCAGTTTAAACGTTGCACACGTTAAAGATCAGCTGATACACTGCTGATATTGTTAAGTGTGTAAAAGGATGCATTAAATGTGGATGGGGCAATAAGTGCGAGGCACTGGCGGGTAGCGGTGCTTTATGGGAACTATCAGCGAGGTTGGAATGCGTCTTCGACCAATCAGAGAGCTTGGTCGAGGCTCCCTGTTGTAAAATAATCAATCTGCACCATCAAAGCTCTCTGCAGCGTATCCCAACGCTGCCAGAGCCTGTAAAATGTAACATGCGTGCAATAATAAACTTGAAATACCTCACGAAACAAAAAAATGACTCTATACAAAAAAGGACAGCACTTGGCTACGTTTCCTCTGGGAGCCTGGCACAAGTCGCCGCGATGCCAGGCCATGAATCCGGTCACTAGGCAAACATCTAAACTTCTTTGCGCAAAGCCCTCCATTACATAAAAAGCAGGCACGCATGCTTTTCATGGCGAGTGCCAAAGCTGCTGCCATAGAAACTCAAAGAGCGCACTCAGTGCCCACATGTCCAAGTGGATCTTTTGTCCTCCAAACAGCATTCATGAAAAATGGGCTGGCACCCAAAATGGATCACAGGGTTTCTGCTGCTGAGTCTGTTAAAGACAAAAGTATCAATGAGCTTAGGTTCTACGGCCAGAGGCTCTTATTTGGGTCCAAGAGTGAAATGATTTATGAGTCATTCTTACCAAATAGTTTCAGAAAGACGGGGAAATGGGAAATGTAGGGTATCAACTCACTCTATTACTCTGCTGAATATTTTCTTGAATAACAATTAATTATTTATCTATAAAATATCAGAAAATAGTGAAAAATGTCCATCACAATTTCCAAGAGCCCAAGCTGACATATTTATACTGCTTCTGTCTGAACACAAGTCAAAACCCCAAATATATTAGTACTATACTAGTATACTAGTATATTTACTATAATATGTAGTAGTAAATATTATAGTAGTATAAAGACAGAAAACAGCTTCTCCAGACATGTAAAAAATATTCTGCTTGGAATAATACATTGTTTCTGATATTAGCTTTCCCCCCAAAAAAGTTCAAATACTATGTTAGAAATTCTAGTAGTAGAAAATAAGAGGTACAAAATTGAAGAAAACAATCTGAATCCATGAATATGCAAAAATTAATGTATGTGAAAGAAACCTTCTTGTGTTGAACTCTGCACATTCATCATTCTGCACAGTGAAGCTTGAACATCCAAGTTTAGTTTTGAGTGGAGGGGGAACTTAAAAAAAAACGACTTAATCAATCAAAACATTTGCAAATTAATTTCTAATCGCTTAATCAGCTGATTGTTTTGGCTCTACAGAAATGCCCTTTGTAAATACAGAGTGCAACAGTACCAACATCACTAACAGTCAGAGGCACAAAGTACTTAGACCAGAGATTCAGCAGATGCACCAGCTTTCATCAGAGTAGAAGCAGCACATTACTGCCCCCCTGAGGACTGCACTCATCACTCTTTTACACATTCACAGCCAATACAACTGACAAGTTATCACCTGCAGTGTTGGTATATTGAAATTCTTGACAGAACTCCTTGAGAGAAATTACACTGTTAGTAGTTTGATGGCACACAAAAAACAACTAGATACTGCTTATGTCTATGCTTGGTGACGGACCTTAGTGACGTACTGCTACAGATGGCAGTGAAATGCTTTTACCGAGCCTCTACCCGTTTCCCTACCCAAAGCAACGATGACATAAGGACGAGTATGTTTACAGTGAGTGTGCACATATCCGCACACACAATCACACTCACCTGTGAGTGGGTCTGGACTTGCCTCACGGGTGTTTACCAACCAGTGACTTGTTTCAAGCACGTATCAGGGCAAAACCTGAGCGAACACTGATAGTGAAAAAACATACATGGAAGTCCACAGAGACAAAAACTACAGTACAGTGCAGCTTATCAAAAGTGATTGGATGAACGCTTTAGGTTAGGGGAAATGATCCCTTGCGTAAGCAATATCACAAAATCTGGACTGGATTCCAATAGCTCCTAATACCAGATACTGTTTACAGTTAAAAGCAGATGAATCACGTAAGAGAGAAATGTCATGTTTTATGACGTGAATGAATTATGAATAGGCTTCTGAATATAATTACAATTCTAATTACAATTCATTTCTTTTAACTATTCTGTTAATTACCAAATCGCATGCATTTTGCTGTCGTGCACTGCTCTTTAGTTCAGAGAATCCACTTATAATAAGCTCATAATTGTTATGTCCTGTCTAATGTTTAAACATGCATGTGATTTGCTGATTTAACAGAGAACAGGAAAAAGAAATGTCCACAGTTTGGCAAATGATTTGGTGGATAATTAAACTCGTACATTCACCTCATAAATCATGCCACATTTCCATCTCTTCCATGATAGCAGATTAGCTGCTATCAACAATAAAAAGTATTAATATCGGTTTTGATATCAGTGATCTTGGCCAGATTACCATTCATTTTGGGCTGGTGAGTGAAGCATATTTTCCAGGCATTTGGCTGGTGCTAATTTTGTGCAATGATTGCAGCACTAAGAAGATGTGATAGATCCATTTTTATCTATTGATTTAAGAATCAATACTTAAAACAAGACTTTGTATCAGTAGTATTGATCTGCACACCCTGCGTCCTCCCAAACAGTAAACAGCAACTCGTGCTACTAGAGGGCACATGGATGACAGCATTATGATGATTCAAGTCTGAGCAACTGTTCAACATCTGGCGACAACACACAGCAGTGACAACTGTTCATGTAAATATTATTGTGCTGAACAAATATCACTGCTCCCACTGGAGCAGATGTTGCTAAGCAACCACTCTGTTCAGCTCCTCTTGAGTGACAATATTGTCATGCAGAGGAAGCAATTTCAAATGATTGATTTTTAAATGATATTCTTTATAAATATTCAACTGTTGCATTGTGTTTCTGTTGCACAGCGAGCCAAGCCAGTGAGCACATTATACACAGGCATGTACGGTTCTGTGGCTGTGGTAAATAAAGGTGAAAGTATTATTCACTTAATCGATTTATCAACCAAAATCAAATTAGTTGACAACAATTCTGATATCTCATATAATAGATTTGATCATTTAAGTAATTTATCAAACAAAAATACCAGATGTTTGCCGTTTCCACCTTCTCAAATGAGAGGATTTGCAGCTTTTCTTTGTTTCATATCTCTGTAAATTGAAGATCTTTGGGTTTTAGACTGTTGGTCTGACAAAGAAAAGGAAATTACGGTTTGCTAATCCCACCTTTGTTGAAAAATGGCCTCATTCATGACTAGCACATCCACTGTGTAGTGTTTCCCCACTGTGTAAGCCGGTCCTGCATGCTATCAGAGTTTAACATCATTGCTTGCTCTCCTGCTCTTTATTGGATTTGGGGTTTATACTCCAGCAACCCCAGTCAGCATTACGTCAAACACAACAGTCCTAATACTAAAAGCGTTTTTTCTCTTGTAATGTTGAAAGGGGTCTTAGTCTTAACCATTTTTCCTTATCATATAGGACTAACAAGCCAATGCAGCAACAATGCTGCCCCTTCATTTCCACGTCATTGTACTTCATGCCTGGAACCAGTAGCTTTAGCCTCAGTCTTTTACTACAATATCATGTATGTAGCCATTAGCTGAATGATTAAGACATATTTTACAGGGCTCTGTTGTAAACAAAGTCAGCTAGAAACATTGAAAAGTCAGTCGGAAACAACCTTTTCAACCATCTTATGGAGCTAACGTTAGCTTGATTAGCTAGCTATCTAAAGCTGATGAAATCTGCTAAAAAAGAGAAACCGGCATTTGACTGAAATCAAGGGCAAACTATTAAACCTTCGGGTGCTATCGTTATAATATAAACTGAGTGTGTGCTATACAAGAATGGAAAGCTTGACATGCATTGCAACAGTAATTACATTACGTAGCAACATTACCAACAGTTAATTTGTCGCTTTGGGAATAATCTTTTACTATTCAGTGGCATTTTGTAGACAAAACAATTGATCAGTTAATTAAAAGAAATAACCGACAGATGAAGCAATAATTATTATAATTGTTAGTTGCAGCTCTATTGATAAAGAATGGTCAGTGTGCAAAAAATTATCCAAAGTGCTGAAAGACAGCTTCATCATCTTTAAGTGCTAGATGTCACAGAGTCGCTACATACAACATGAACCTGATGACTGTCTGCAGTATTTCCATGCTCCATGATTGGCAGCCAAGTGGATCAGGACCCTGCAGGCCTCAGTCAGCCTCTCAGTCTCTCTCATCGGTAACAAAACAACCACTTCCTGTAGCTGCAGGAAGTGCTGAAGTGGCACAGAGTGTTCCCAGAGTGAACTCATCATCGTATGAGATTCAAGGGATCAGTCGGCAGCACGGGGCAGGCTGGCATGTACGTTCATGAGTGCGCACGTGCGCGCGCGCGCACACACACACACACACACACACACACACACACACACACACAGCTGGCAGTAGAGTGAAGCAGAAATCCAAAATGCATTCCCAGGGTTCTGCTGGGCAAATAAAGGTAATGCAATACAATGAGGTCATGGTGGGATTACCATGAGATCCTACAAGAGGAGGTGAAGTGATGGAAAATAGTGAAAGGGTGTGGCACAGTAGTACAAGTCACTGGGTGTGTGCGGTTTGGGAGGGGGGGTATTTTGGTTTGATGGGTCGGACAGACAGTTTCATATGTTAGGAGCTGGAGTGTCACATGAAATATAACCACCATTGAATGACACTACTATCCTGTTAGGCCAGATGCAACTCACCAACAGATCTATGCTCTCCCGACGTCCCAGAGATCCATGCTCCACCCTCTCGCTGCCTGGGGTGAGAATGTAGGGACTCTGACCTGCAGAGGGCTTCATGTTGGGCAGACTGAGCGACCGCAAGTCCTTCACACCCTGCTCCACCTTCAGCTCATCACCTACCCGTGCTAAGTGAAAAGAAGAAAACAAAAAGAAGAGGTTGAGCAGTCTGGGAAACGAGAGTCCTGGAAAACTAGCACAGTCCTCACATTATTTATTGTTCAGGAAGCCACTATGGTTAGTGCTTTCTTTTCAAGTTCACTTTTCTTTTTTGAGCAATTTTGAACTGAACACCACACCCAAAGTATTTAGGCTCACTGTTTTTTCTTCCATTTAAATCCTTTAACAGGTTCTTGTAAACATCGTAAAAATCAAGTCAGTCAACACTGACATAATATCAACTCAACAAGTTGATATGGTGAACATGCTATCCAACTGTTGTCTATTTACACATCCAGCAGATACGGAGCAACATAAGCATTCATTACGAGTCATGTTTCTGGCCACCCCTTTTTTAGCTCATTTCCATTAACTCCTGAGGGAAATGTCCGGGTCTTTAGTTGCTAAATGCTAGTAGCGTACAATCATTTCACTTTTTAGGCCTTTTTTGCTGAAAACATCTTTCTGCTGTGGACAAAAACAATGCTATGAGAGCAACATTAGCAAAACATAAAAGTTGTGAGCTGTAACAATGATCTAAAATACGCTAAAATGCTCCATGTAGCTGAGAAAAACTGCAGTCAGTTGATAATTATCTGTGGGCAACACCTTTAACTTACAGTAGTTATGTGATCCATTGTAAATGTAAAAATACTGATAATAAAAGTGCTTTAATATTTGTTAAATCTTAGGATTTTTCAATGAATTTTCTTTCAGCAGAGCAGAACAATATAGATTCATGAAGTCATCTTCATGAAAACCTCTCAACCCTTAAACCATGTGACTGAACAGCTGTAGACTGTGTTTACCCTCGACCTCTGTGTTTCAGACTATGTAACTCCAGACTGTGGTCAAGAGGTGTGAGCTGGGAGGGTGACAATTTCAAAAGAGTAGCAATTAGTCATGGCATAGGATTTCTTTTATGGAAGGCTTAAATGGGCTTTTGATCCAAAGACTGCAAGTGTAACTGCAGTGATCTCAGAGAAGAGGCACCATTCCCAGTTTCCACTCAGGCATCAGGGGAAAAGAAAGCTGGCCGAGTCATCATGCTGCTGCTACTGTTTTATTAAGAGTCATGGGAATCTTAATAATAGTAGTTCTGATCACTTTTAGGGATGCAGTCCACTCCTTTTTTCCCTCCTAGTCAGAAACAGGGGCATGAGAGGGAACAGGCCCACACCATCTGTCCTGCTCAGTCATTGTTAAAGACCACAGATAAGAATAGAGTGATGTCTAAAATACACTGTGACTGTAAAGCACAAGACTGAAGCACTTTCTATGAGGGAAAGGGCGACAATTTAATATTGCTGCAGTTACGATTTCACAGGTTTATGTGGTGATTGTTTACTCACAGTCTTTTCACTAATGTCCAACAACTGAATGCTGATTATTGTTTTGTTAATGGAATACTATGTTGTACATTGTCGCCATTTCTTCTACCCAGAAGAAAATTTCTAGGTAAAACGTCTGTGCAGCTAAATGAGTTTGGATGCTGGGCTGTTTTGACACTTGTCAAGAAGTACTTGTCTGGAAAGTAAAAATGTGTAAAAAAAATCTGGCATATTGATTGAACAGAAGACACTTTTGGAAGTGTAAGTGGGAACATATTCTGTAAGAGGAAGGCTATATGTGAGGAAATCAACCTGGGAGGATTTTAACTTTTTAACTGCTTTAATTAAATTACTATTGTAAACAGCAAAAAAATAAATATATAAACAAGCCTGTTAATGGCTAATTCAAACCCCTCACACTGGAGTAGACCTGCTGTGAGACATTAAAAGGTCAGTAAAAAAAATACATATTTAAGCAGGAGCCCATTGAGGGAAACAGAAAAGTAAAATGATGTGAAGATAAACTGTCACATTGTTCCTCCTTTGTCTTTGAATAAAGACCTTCTATAAAGTATGTTTATAGTGAATCTTTGTTTTCTGTCTGACGTCTCACCGTTTTGATCTGGCTAGTCTCCGTTAAATTTCAGACGCAGTTTCGTCTGTGGCAGTGGTCAGTCTGCAGGGATAAATCAGGCGTCGAGGCTGTTTGTATGAATTTCCATTCCATCAATTGAAATGTCCATATTTTGTGCTGCTAAAAAGGAACGCCTTAAAATACATATTTCAATTTTCAGCTGTGCCACTTTCTTTTCATTTTAGCAGCACACAATCTGAGGGCAGTCCTTTCATAAATTAAACAAAACACAAAGAAAACAAACGCAATTTTACTCTTCAACGCCGGAATCTCCCCCCAATGACTCTCACAGAGGATAGGGCATTGGTGGGTCATGCAGTGTTCTTACCTTTTACTTTGAGGTAGGTTCCTCCAAAACGGTAGGCCTCAAAGTTGAGGGACAGCGGCGTGTTGGACTGATCCAAGAACAGGTCGACCCGAGACAGCTCAATGCCGTTCCTCTCAAACACTGGAGCGAGAACCTCTCTGGTAACATGCAAATAAAGAAGAAGCTGTTTAATTATGATTCATATCAAACAATACATTTTATGTGGGCGCTCCTCCTCCCCTCTTACCTCAGGGTTTTCTTTTTCATTGCAGGTACAATCTCTGTGTTTATGTCCACATTGAGATCAAACTTGAGGCTGAAGCACTCCTTACTGGGGTCCTGCAGGGGGAACAGACACACTGTTAGTTTACACAGGTGGGGCTGCAGCTCAGCCGGCCCGCCACGGTCTCGTGCTGTATGTGTGCTCTCAGCAGATCCACAGGGGGGCTCCTTCTCACTACACTGCCTGACTGACACAAAGAGCAGCCTGGGAGATACCATTATGTTATATCATCATAGCAGAGAATAATGGCTGCTTTTGTATTGCACAACTCTCTGTGTCTATCATACACATTTGTGAAAAAAACATGCTTCTACACAGAACTGTCACAAAACAAGGAGATCTTGTCAAGTCCTTTAGGCAAAGAAGTTGTAGTCTCCTTTCAGGTTTCATGGGGGGGGCACACTACAGCCCCATGTATATGTCCGATAACTTACATCAGTGTGTCGTCTCCGTGGCTTCTTTTTCACCAACTTCATCCCCCCCGTTTTACACTCCCTGCAAAACAGTTACACATGCATTACCATACCTTTAATAAACCAGTTCTTCAAAAGAACCCAACATAAGAGGAACAGCTTGCTTAATGTGACCATCAAAACTTGGAAAGAAGTGATCAAAATCTCTGTCAGGAGACACATATTTCATGGCTGTTACATATCCTCCAGCATGAAAAGACAAAAGCCCTACTGACAGGCAGGGATACATGAACATTAGCATGATATAACAGAGGTTTACAGACCCATGGTCATTGCTCCCCTCATCCTTTTCCTCCAGGTCGGAGGGGGGGCTGGTGCGTGGGGGACAGGAGCGTGTGGACACGTTCCGAGCCAGGATGGAGGCTAAAGGTTAAGAAAACACAGCAGTCACTTCCTCTGTTGGATCACAACTAAGGCAACCATAAATATCAATCTTTAAAGGGTCAGTTCACCCAAATTAAAAAGAAACTTTCTTGTATGCCTCTTGTGGTATTCTAGCCATGCAGATAGATTTGCTTTTATTTGTCCAGGTTATTATATATTTGTCTCTGAGATTTTCATCTTGTCCTTCTACCCGGTTTATCGTGATCATCATCTCAGATGTCCTTCAAGACATCAGACTCCAAGTTGTAGCCTGTAGCCCAGACATTGAAAACATAGTTTCTACTTCTTCTGTACAAAGTAGTTCCAATGAAAAATGTTCCCAGAGGACTATAGATTATCCAGATATTTTGTAGATGTTTTTTAATTCTGTGAGCAACACTGATGGAAAACAGTCGGCCAATCAGAGCTTTGTAGGCAGGATTAAAAATGATTACATAATCTGCCTGCATACCTTGCTTCCTGGCTACAGTCATGAATAATAACAACAAAAGAATCCCAAAAAAGTCCACAAGCATGGATGAGACTGACAAAGCTGTACAGGTTGTTGAGAGTCAACTCAAAGAAGTAACAACTCCTAAACTGTAAAATGTATTTGATTGTCCTAAAAAATGTAAAGTTATTGCTCATAGAAACATGTTGACTGAAAATGATGTCAACAGGGTAAGAGATTGGCCAACAAAAACACAGTGTTAGGTTGAATGAATGAAGTGAAAAGAAATAGGACTTTAATAACAGTAATAATGAAGTTAACTATTCTTGTAGGTTGACATACATTTAATAATTACATAAATCATAACATTTAAAGATGTAAAAAAGGTTTTTTGCCTTATTTAGACAACAATGAAAACTCAGTGTTCTTGATATGTACACTGTGAAATCCTGTAATGAGGCAATGGGTATGACATCACCGTAAGAGAGGGGAAATACCAAATAAAGAAATAATGCAAGTCTACCTTGAGGTTGCAAGTCAAATCGGGGGTGCCGGTCAAAGTGCATGTTGTCTGTGTTCTCTGAATGGCAGCGCGAGTCACATGACTCACACAGGTGAAGGGGGCTTTTGCTATTCAGGTCTTGGCAATCTGGGTGGTGGCAAACCTAAAAGCAGAAACAGAGAAAAACAGATACAGCGGGGAAAAGAGGACAGGAGAAAGTCAGATGACATAACTGCCAAGTACACAAGGTCCCTGTATTAAAATACTAAAACATTTTTAAACAAGTTGGCCAAAGTGAAAAGGTTAAAACAGTCACACATTTTTACAATAAACAGCTCCCTGCCTGACTATTGTTTCTGCCACAGTTAAATGACCACAGAGGCTGCCACAGGCATTTCTGAGGTCTAGTGACTCCCACCTTCCCACCATCTGTCCCCCTCTATAGGATGACAACTAATTGACTTAAAGTAAATTTTCCACCTTGTGTGCTTATCTGGGACCAGTTTACGCTTTACGTAATCCAAAATCATATTTCGCGAAGTGAGACAATAAAACTGACCACAGGTCAGCAACTGGGAGACTTCCAGAGCTCCAAAAGCTCTGCAGCCGAGATACAGGCAGCAGGAGGCTGCAGGATTAAGGATCTCTGTCTCGACCCAGACAGATCCGACCTCCTCCCCTCCTCCTATCGCCTCAGCAGTGGGCTGGGTGGCACCAGAGGGCTCGTCTACACATCTCCTCACTCCACCGTGTGTCCTACTTCACCATCACCATCACCCACACCCCGCTGAGGAAGTCAGGATGTATGGGGAGATACAATGGAGGTCCCGCTAATGTACTTCCTGTTATTGTTTCCATGTACTCAGGAGGAGCACTGTGTCTACACGTGTGAGTGTGTGTAAATATGTGCGTATGTGCACAACAGGGCGCAAGCTAGGGACTGTAGCTTTCATCTAAACACAACAACTATAGCTATATACGAGGTAGACGCCTTCCCTTGAAAAAACAATGTTATAGGCCTGCCTTAGGTAACAATGCTGTAACTCACACATATGCACTGCCACATGCTCTAGCTATGCATACATTCCAAAACCACTGGTACTCTACCGTTATATTCTGCAGATTAGAGCAGGAGTCTCCCCCACTCCTGCAATTTGGCTCCATATCCATGCCAGGAGGCACCCAGGACGCCAATAAACATCCAACTTGCCACCTCGTTGGCTAGCTAATTCACTCTGCAACGTGTCCTTGTCAAGCCACACTGACAAGCTGCCTTATTAATCCACTCCTCTCAATGTCTAGCCGGGTGTAATCACAGATTTTAAGAAGCTGGTCGCAGGGTTGGAAGAGGACAGAAGGAGGGAAGGAAGGAGGGAGGGATAAGGTTATGGGAGGGTGAGGAGTCCCAGTAAAGATATAAACCCAAGGCAGGAAGGAAGAAAAAAGGTCCATCCAGAAGGTTTTCAGAAGTACAAAGCTCCCCTAATCTTGCAGCCTAATTGGTGCCTGTGCTCTGTCAAAGCCATCTGACGGTCCTGCAGAGATTAAACAGCCCTGCTCTGAGCTGCACGAGCCAGGGTCTTCTCCTCTTTTTCCTCTCTCTCCCTTTCTTCTCTGTCCTCTGCCACCACAAGCCCCGACTCCTCCCTCCTCCCTAATAGACACTCATTGTCACTATACCCAGGCAGAGCCCCCAACCAGAGAGAGGTTTTAAATAGAAAGAGACAGAGATAAGAGTCAGAGAACAGCCTTGTTTACTGTGATGAACATGACATGTTCTCCTCCTGTAAGCATTAATGGATCATTCCACTTTATTACAACTTGGTCTTATTTTCAGTCTCATTTCTATCAGTTACAATAACATTGTAATTAATTAATTAAAGACCCAAGGTGTAGTACACCTGTTTTACCCTTTAAAGCGGCTATAACTGATATTTTTATATGAACAATCACACGACTACCTGTATGTTAAAGAGGTCAATCACAGTGATGTAACCACAGAGAATTATCACCCTACTCGTTAGTTTCCCTTCAACTCTATGGAGCACTTTAGCATGTTTCAACTCATTGTTTTGGTTTTCCAAAACCGGCTTGTAATTTTATTGTTTTGGTTCAGTCTCATAGCGTGGCTTTTGGCTGCAGCACGCAGTGTAAATGCTCCCTGGCCAACAGTGAACAGCAGACTGAAAAAGTTAGCAGCCAGCTGGTGAAGACAGTGGACTTGGATTCATTTGATGGACACAAACACAACTTCAAATGAATGCTAATGTTGCTCCGTGTCTACTATGATGTGTAAATGGGCAACTGTTTGCTAATAAGTTTCCCATAACAACTTACAAGGTTATAATAAGTCAAATGTTGTGTGGCTGTAGACTGTCCACCAGCTGTACTTAGGCACAGCAGTGCTCTGTGCTAAATGCTAATGTCACATGCTAACATGCTCACAACGGCTATGCTAACATGGTGATGTAAATCAGCTATTTAGTTAATTAGCACAAACCACAAAGTACAGGTGAGGTTGATGGGGTAACAGCTTTGCAGGTATTTGGTTGTAAAATATTGGACGAATAAAAAATTTGACCTGGTGATGGTGCTACAGGAAAGGTCAAGGGGATCACCGATGTCAGTAGGATTCATCTTCTGGGGGTCATGAATGTCTGTACAAACATTTCATCGCAATCCATCCAATAGTTGTTATTTATATTATATTTCAGTTTGGAACAAGTGGTGTGTTCTGTTTTTTTAAACAAACTAAGATCCTGTTCAGTCCTGTACTCACTGTGTGGTGACTGTGGTACTATTCAATACATTTCTCAATCGTGGCAGTTGACGTTCGACAAGTTGCAGGTACAGAGAAGGTAAGTGTCTCACCTCTGGGTCACTGACCTCAACTTACCTCTCCAAGACCATGCTGCCACTGAGACAGCTTCATGGCAAATGCAAACAAGTGGCAGAAATCTGTTAAATCATCCCCTACTTATGCTTTTCTGAAGTCAACATCAACGCATGCGCACACATTTTCATGCAGCAGAGCGAAATGTGCCATTGCACAGAGGTGGTATGTTCTCCATGAGGTGTGGAGAAAGCCAGAGAAATATGAGCAAATAAGATGCCATATTTAGACAATTGCCCAGATGGGTAGACCTTCTGCATTATCAAGTTGGGGCGTTCACATTCCTGCTGCAACTAAAGCAGCTGGAAATATCTGACGCTTTAGCCAAGACAAACGAGTGCATCATAAGATGAAGAAAAGGTTCTGCGAGTGGATCAAAATACACTTAATATAAAAAAACTCAAATACACTTGGAAAGGCTTGTAATCTTACATTTATGAATGATACCCAATAATCCACCTAAAATAACCATGTTTCTCCTCTGAATATGTCCAACTTTTGCAATACTCAACATCCCGATCAACGAGAGGGATGATTGATACTTGGGTAAGAGGACGATCTGACTTTCATTATTCCAGCCATTTCAGGACCTGGATCGGCTTTCTCAACACAACAACGAGGAGGAGGAGGAGGAGGAGGAGGAGGAGGAGGAGGAGGAGGAGGAGTGTAAGGGAATGTGACTGTGCCGGACAGCTGACAGGAGGCCATGCGTGCATTGTACTGCGAGTGAATGAATGTGTGCAGGACAACATGTGTCATGTGAGTTTGTGTCGCGTGTCCCCCCCACATGTCTGCTCTCAGATCTGGATGGATTACTGGGGAGGTCCGGTGGAGCATAAGCGACTGTATATGAAACGTTGCGCGCGCGCACACACACACACACACACACACACACACACACACACACACACACACCTCAACAGCTGAGAACACACACTAGCCCCACAGCAACCCTCGTCTTGGCTTAGCACATCCAGTGCCACGTGGCACCTGCTTACACAGCCTTGTTTTCACACATCCTGCAAACACGCCAACACTCCCACACACGCATATATCCACGCAGACTTACAAACACAGACATGTCTGGTCCAAGGCCGTCATCAATGAACAGCTCACCAGTGCTTCATCTGAAATCAAGCCGTTATTGTTTGAAAGAAGATGACTGGAGTCTTCTGAGGTGAATCAGGTTTAGTACCTTAACACTTAATTCTCCAAACGCTGGTAAGCAAAACACTTTACAACACATACCGTAGCTACTGACATACGTTAAGAGTTTGGTCTTATTTTGATGCAAACAAGTGGCTTTACAGAGTACAGGACTACTGCACACAGCTGATGCTAAAATATTAAACTGGGGAATGGTTATATTAACTTAAACATGATTTATAATTCAGGATGGAGCTTGTGGGTTTAGAGCAACAGCCTGGCAGTTCAATTTGGTTGCAACGTCCTCACCGCCATCACAATTTTGGCTCCAGTGGATAATTTAAAATAAGTTTTGGACAGCTTGCTACATCGTATGGAAGCTGGAAAATATGTGGGTGATCAGCCTTTGTGTATGGAATTACATGACGCATTGAGGGAAAGGACACCGATAAATTCAAACCCAGAATACAGATCTGACTCAATGTGATATAAGATCCATCCATCACAGGGCTGCTTTGAAGAGCAGAGGGAGGGATCTCCGCATCCTTGTCCAGCAAAACTACACTGATAACATTCATGGTTTTGTAAATCCTGTAACCTCCTGTGTGCCTTCAACCTGCCTGGCATCTCCCCTCAGCCCTCCTCCGGAACAGCTTGTCCTGCCAGAGCACACCTAGCACCTGTGTAATAGCATGCATCACTGTGTGAATGTGTGTGTATGAGGAGTAAAAAAGGGTATGTGAGCCACAGGCTATGGTTTCTCTCACAGCCAAGTATCAGTGTTCAGAGAGACAATTTGTCCTTCCTTGTTTTGTTAAGTTAAGCTTGATAGAGTTCCATAGCATTTTATCGTATCTGAATCCCTCATCAAATCTAATTACATTAAATTAAAAATAACTAAACCTCAAAGATTCAGTTTAGATCTGTATAACTTTTTGTTGGCAGAGAAGCCATATTATGTTTTAGAGATTTCAGCAACAAATATCCAAAATAAGATGAGCAGCAGAACAAATATATAATTTTGACCTGTACACCTTATTTTTCCCAAGTTACTTGCTCCAAATACTGTTGATGAGCCAAAGTGGAGTTGATAAGTTTCAAATATTGATGTGATATGATTCTCCTGATATTGACCTGACACAGTCAGCTACATAATTTCTGTAGGGAAGAGGCACCACTCTGTTTGTTTTATTGAACTACAAAAACACACAGTTCATGCACGGTCGGTGGTATTAGAATACAGAGTGATGTTTCTTGGGCCTAGCGGAGCCCTGTTCAAGATTCTCATTCACTCTCGGGTGGTTTCCATAGAAAAGCTCAAATAGGTGAGATTTATGCTTTGTTGGAAGTGTTTTTTATTTTTTACTTTTACAAGAGAAAAGGCTTTAAAGATGAGGACTAAGTGGCTATTAGTTTGGCAAAAGTACGTCTGGTTAACCGCCCCACCTCCGATAAGAAGCAGTAGACGAGACCGCCCTGAACAAGCAGAGACAACAGCTTGCAGAGTACATTAACCAGACAACATAATTTTAGCCGTTATGGAATTAACGTTAATTATCTGTATCTGTTGTTGGTGATTGCTTGACATGCTTAAAATGAGAATCTATGTTTTCTACATTGTGCTTAAAAAACAGGGAGGATGACTAAAAGGTTGATTAGCGTCTGAGCTTAGCAAATCTGTGTATTTTACCATCCCAGAACTTACAGCTATTGGAAACCAACCCTAAGGGTGGATAAATGAATATCAACACAAGGTGAATATGATGAATAGTCAGTCAGATGTATAATACACTTTGATTTGTGAGAATTATTAGGTGGAGCTGGCCAAGACAGGAAAAATGCTTGCTCGAGCTTTCAACATAGCTTTTATTGTTTTATGATTACTGTTGGAGTGCATATATGTGTCACAACTGTAAGTTTGTGGAGGTGTGTGTCTGGGTCAGAAGCTAGGGGGATAATGGTCTCTCTCTCTCTCTCTCTCTCTCTCTCTCTCTCTCTCTCTCTCTCTCTGAAACATGAAATCAAAGCCAACCTGAATCAACACAAAACACAACAGCTTCATTATTACTTCATATTGGGGACAATGGAGAATGCTGTTTGGTTAAGTTGAGAACAAATTGTATTGTTTGGGCCAACGTTCTGTCCAACACTGAAAGGTCTCATTGCACTTCAGTCTTTGTTAAGACTGCGAGTGACATCCAGGTACGCTGTGTTTAATTACACGGGCCAACTTGAATGCTTACCATCACTCCACTCCCACAAAAAGGCTGCTTTAAAGGTCCTGTTCTAACATGAAAGTCATCACTCATTTGGCAAGCGGTTGAGATTCTCCTCAGCAGTAAGTAATGTCATCAGTCATGATGGGCTGGAGGAGTCCGCTCTTGGTAGCTTCAAGTCAACACTCTCACCCTTTTTTATTCTGTCAAAAACCCCACCCTGGCCCTGTCATTCTTTCTCTTTCTTACACAAAAACACCAAAAGGAGAAAAGCTCGAGTGCATCCCAATGAACACACCCACGCATGCAAATGTTGGTTAGCACTAGACGAGGCAGAGTCATGCACAGTCTTGTTCAAATAGTATGACTGCTGCAAAGTCAGTCAAACATCCAGACAGACTTTGGTCAGAGCAACTCATGCAGTCTGCAACTCCAAACTAATCAAAGATAACCCAAAAGGCAGACGCAGGTACACATCATCAGTGGTTCATAGTCTACGACTCAAAGAAAGACAACCACTGTCTCGTTTTCAGTCACACACTGATGTGCTGACATTTGACCTGTGCATATATCACTACAGAACAGTACAGAGTGCAGAGACAACACAAAGACCATACCACATCTAATGCAAATAAAGATAAATATTTCTCTCTCAGTTGCGAGCTCATTTTACTGTGATCCCAAACACATTCACTGTCATTCAGTGTCATTGTCCTTTTTAACATTAAAAGCGAATGATTTTCTTGACAGAACAGATCTTTGTGCAGCTAAAAATAATGGAAAATTTGAATCTGTTATGGATGCTTGTAAACCAAACCATTTTATTTAATGAATATCGAGATTAGGGCTGAGCTATGCTGAGTATTACTGAATATCCATAATATATTAGTATTTTGAGGATGACTACTGGTGTTTCCATAATACATACAGGACATTTTTAAGAAACAATTATTATAAGGCTGTAATTAATTACTTTCATTATTGATTAATCAATTAGTTATTTAAATTAGTCAATTCCTATATAAATTTCAGAAAATAAGGATAAATTCACCATCGCAAGTTCCCAGACCCCAAGGTTTCATCCTCAATAAATTTTATTTTATTTTTAACAGTTAAAAATCCAAAAGGGATTTATTTAATGATGAATAAAAGTTACAAATCCAAACCCTGGAGAAACTAGAACCTACAAATGTATGGAGTTTTTAACCTAATAGTATTATGGTTGTTATTTAAGTTACAGCAGAGTTATATTTTGTCAACTAATTGATTATTCTACTACTTATTTTATCATTATCAAATAACTTATAAATTATATTACTTAACTGTTTAGTAGCCTTTAAGATAAGGGAAATATCAGTATTATTTTGAAATATTCCAGCTATACACCTTCCAGCATCGAGGTTCCTTCCTCCTCTTCTCAGATGCTGGCCGTAACTTTCTGTCCTTCCTGCATACAGCTGTGCTGTCAAAACATTGATTAGTTCTTAACTAACAATGCAGTATCTGCTACTGCATTAAACATGATTGACTGTCAAAGAAAGGGTTTAATGCCAGCAGAGCAAGTGTGCTTTCATCAAGCTGTGCTGACAGAGACTGAAGCAGGTCAAACTTTGCTACATGGTTCTTTTTTTGCTATCTTTTTCTAAAGAGCCAGTTTTCATTGTCGTCTTGAGAGCATAGCACACAACCTCATAGGGCCTCCCTACGCATGCTGGAGAGGGCCTGCTTACCTAAACATTACACAGAGTTGCCATTAGCCATTACCCAGTAGGTGGGATTGAAAACAGCGGCCAGTTATGCTGTAGGAGATCAAAAGGGGAGCCTGGGTTGGCCTGGCCCAAGTCTGATTTATTTTTCAATAAATACACGATGCATCTGTTATGGAGTGGCACGGGAGAGAGCCGCTGCCGCTCACTCGCTTTCTTCTGCCGCCATCTGTCTGCTAGCCGGGCGGGGAGAAGGAGGAGAGCCAGGGCCTGCTTTTTTACTTGCGGCCGTTATGCAACAAAACTGCTTGTGCTTGTCTGCATGCCTGTTCCTTATTAACCAACTTTCCCTCATTCTGGTACCGTACAGTCCCGACGCCCTGCACACATATGGATTTACTCAAACAGAGGCGCTTTTTTCATCCCAGGAGAGAGAGTGTGTGTGTGTGTGTTACTCAAACACATGTTAAGTATGTTCATCAAAAGGACCCACAGTGGTCAATTCTGGTGAGTATTCATTCACTAACAGACATCAAATGTAGGATGAGGAGGGGATCTTACATGTCTGTACATCAAACCACATGTAACTGATACTGTAAAGGATCATTTCTGCTTATTACAACTTACTTTACAACTCTAATTGCTTTGAACTGGGAATACTACGACACGACAGGTCAGACGATCAGACAATTGATCCTTAGTTACTGTTGCTATGCCTGTCAAGCTTTCTATTCTAGCACATAATAAGCAGTTTACAATGATAACAGTGACAGATTTACCATTCAAAATAGAGAGTAATAATTTAAACAATGGGACACTGAGTTCAGTCAAAAGTAAAAATAAGTAGGATTCTCATTTCCAGTTGGGTAATTGTCAACTCTGTCACCTGAAATGCTGACTGTCACTAGCAGACTTTTTTTAGCTGTCGCTAGGTAGCTCATGAATGCTAACACAGTGAGTTGGTTAAAAATGGCTTAAGTCTGTAGCGGAGTTTTAATGTGTCCATCTAACTCATGTTAAAACAACCCTACAAAAGGGTTTGAATACACTTTAGGGCTACTTGCAAGCTATAATGCTAAAATGCTGAGGCTTAAGCTAGCTATCAACATCCTCACCAGCTGATGACACATGTAGAAGCCATTATAAATATAAAGCAGCACTGTATTTGTATTGCACTGTAGAGCTAGTTTGTCCTATTTACAGTATTATAATAAAAAATGTAAGTAATTATTACTTTAGCCAGGCATGCTAAAATTAGCAGCTTTCATTAGAGCACATTAATTCCATATCTTTACACCTTTACTGTTGTGTTTTGGGTTTTGCAAAGGCAATCACCCTCCAAACTCTTACATCAGCCATTACAGTTACTAGGCTATGATTGGATCACAGAGAACGGGTTTAGCAAATGGCCAATTAGACTACAGTTTACTGTAGTTAGTTTACTTAAATCACTTTATTTTGGAATAAAACTGAAAGTGAGTGATGGTAATAATCCATCACAAGAAGATTGAGCCTGCACACCACTACGACAAGAGCGACAGGTCAAAGTTGACTCATGAAGTCTGTTCGGGTAAAAAGAATTCACCTTTGATTTATCTTCAATAAAATGTGTATAATCATTTGACCGCTCATGTTTCTTGCCTTCCCCTCTTGTAATGTCACAGCTTTCCTGGATCTCTGCATTTAACTTGGTGTGTACAATGCTACTTGTACCAACAGCAAAACTCCAAGTCCAGATTGTGAAACAAAGGAATTATGAACTGTAATTACGCCCTCACAAAAACCACCATAATATCTAGTCATGTCATTTAAGACTCCAGATCAGTGTGTGTGTGACTTGTTTGTTCTGTAGTATCTGGACGCCGGATAGATTACAGACTGTGTAACTCTACACAACATTTCGTAATGTCATCCTCCTCTGCATAGTGACACATGGTGGAAGAGGAGAGGTTCTTTCCCCAGACTACACACCATAGTTGTTTAGAAGAAATTGGCTAATTTTGTATTTTGACACTGACGTCATTTTCATATTCATACTGCACCACATCAGTAGAAAATGACTCTACGACGTCCATTATGGAATCCAACCTTTTCTCATTTCCTCAAAAAATGTGTATATTACAGGTGTGGTGACTCCAAATACACCATTCACAACATTTGTCCCATCTCCGTCATTTTTTCCCCCCCTGCCACTATCACATATTGCAGAGTACTATGCAAATAATCTAAAGGTGATTTCAGACACTGTCCAAAGGTCAGACAATACAGGCACTTCAAGTTTGAGCATTTGCCACAGAAAGTAAACTCAGGAACAAACATGCTCACAGGAAATACTGTAACTCCTTTTCTGTAAAGCATTCCAATGAAAGGTATGTTTCAACATGCAGCAAAGTTTGCCCAAGAAAAATATTACCTCATCTTCCACAACTCATGTTCCTTTTGGACAACTGGATATGGCCTCTTTTTTTCACTCAATCCTATTAGAGCTGAAGAACTAAACACAAGCAGGCTTAACACTATTCAGTTCAGAATGATCAATACGACTGCATGCGAAAAGCACCACTCACCAGCAGCTGGTCTCTTTCTGCTCTGACAAAGTCAAGTGTACTGACTGCTGTCTCAGGCAATGTTGGCTGGACTGTGATGCAACCGGCCTTCATATCCATAGCTTCAGGGCAGGAGAAGAAGGAGAGATAGACAGGAGGGCGGTGAACAAGACCAAAAAAGGAGGAAGTGTGAAAAAAACAGCAGGATATTCCAAGTTGAATTAAAACGTCCACTGATGGCTGATTTGAATGCAAAGTGCTCCAAATATGAATCCAATTGGTATTAAAGAATATGGAAAGCAGTGAAGGCTGGTGGGTGCCAGGGGGTACACTGGTCCGTTGATATAAGAAGCAGATGTGAACTATGCAGACATAGGAGGAAAAACAGACTTAAAGTGCTGATCTGCGCAGATGTGAATGTGTGCTACCTTCATACAGACAGAAAAAAAACAGGTATTTCACAAACACAAAATTAGCCAAAGAAGATCGGTCCTATCGTATTTGTTGAATGCTTAGTTTAGAGCTTCAACAATTAGTCAACTAATCGATTAGTCAATCAACAGGAGATTCCTTTGTTCGACAGTTTCTCAAATGTTCAAGTCAATAAATTTAGGTTTTGGACTGTTGGTTGAACAAAACAAAACATTTGATCACCTTAAGCTCTATAAACTTTCAGATGAATTGAGAAAATAATCTGCAGATTAATCATCGATTAAAACAGACAGTTGCAGTCCTGCTTTAGTTTAGCTATCCTTTGTTTTTAAAGTGAACGAATGAGAACTACAACAACACATGCCAATGCAAAGCGTTTCTAGAAGCAAACTCCACAGCAACACACTCATCATATATTCTTTACGAAAAGTGTCATAGATTCCAAGAGAAAGCTTTACATTATATTTTCCCACCATAGAAAACTCCATGCACTTCACAGGAAAGGCAACCCCTTCGAGTTTCAGTAGAAGAACCAATTAATATCTCCAAGGTCCAATAGACAGCAGGTGGTGAAAGTTTTAGTCCCAACCTGAATCACACTTGCTCTGTAGTCCCTCAGATGAGCGTGTGCCACAGTGTGTTTCAAATTCCTAAAATAATCCAGATTTTTTGGGTGAAAACACCAGATGGAGTTAATCTGACAGACGGTGGGATTGAAAGATTGTGACAGAGCTGAAGAGGTTCGCTCTGTTTACTACAGCAGCCTACTGGAAGACAAACACACACACAAACATACACACAGAAAATCATCAACCCCGCCCCTTCTTTTCAATCACACCCCCACAAGCTCACACACATCCTGGCTGACTCATGTAAACTTCCACTGAAACTGATGTCTTTTTCTCCTGAAGGTTTGCAAAGTTTTCCACATAATGAACAGACTTGTGATGTTTCTTGAATTCAGTGAGCAATCATCACATTGTTTCCTTAGTAATGTCTGTCCTAAACTCTCCTGCTCGATTTAGTACTTCATTTCAACTTTTGCCATGAGGTGAAACGAGGTTAAATGAGGGAGTTCAGTTGGGTTTTTTCTAAAGTGCTGACCAGGGAGCAGAGTGGGAAGTAAATTTGTTCAAACACAATTACAATACCACGTTCATTGTACCTTCTGTTCAGTCCGGATCAGTTTTAAAATCAAAATGGATAACAAAAACAGATTAGCTTTCATACTTTTTAAAATCAAATAAGGAATAATAGAAAATTACCTGATGTCCCATTCTGAAATAAATGCCTGCGATGTAGTGGGGGAAACAATTAGTCAACTAACAGATTTTGGTCAATTGACAGAAAAT
This sequence comes from Nannoperca australis, assembly GCA_036023655.1. Taxonomy (NCBI): domain Eukaryota; kingdom Metazoa; phylum Chordata; class Actinopteri; order Centrarchiformes; family Percichthyidae; genus Nannoperca; species Nannoperca australis. The sequence continues at coordinate 29,817 of JAVQJD010105561.1, forward strand.
AAATCTGCAATAAGTTATTAAATCCACCAGGCATTTGAGTCATCACTTAAAAGGAAAATCCACAAATTCAAGTCAAAGTCAGTTGATCTGTTATAATACATCTGAGTCTATGGAAACAGTGATGTAATGTCTTCCATGGCTTTCGAGGAGCTTTTTCACGTCCGAGAAAAATCTCACTTCACATTTATAACAGAAAGCCTGCGTTTACAGCTGCAACAATTAGTTAATTAATAAATAAGTTGTTCAAAAACCATTTTTCAAGTAAAAATGCCAAATATGTGCTGGTTCCAACCTCTAAAATATGGAGGATTTGCAGGGTAGCGACAGTTGATTGAAGATATGCTATCCAGCTGAATAGTGGGAAATATAGGATCCAGTGATTTTAAAAGCTCTCAAGTCAACCAACTTCATAAAAGATGCAATACTCTCACTGGAGTACCTCTTTAAGCAAACCATTCTCTGGTTCCAGATTCTCAAATGTGAGGACCTACCGTTTTATCTCTGTTTTATAATCATTGTAAACTGAATAAATGTGGGTTTTGGGCTATTGCTCAGACAAATCAAGACATCTGATGACATGACCTTACGCTCTGGGTAACAAATAACCCATTAATCAAGAAAATAATCAGCACATAAATCTATAATGAAAATAATCATTGGCTGCAGTCCTGGTGTGGTGTGGTGTAGTGTGTATGGGGAGAAGAGTGTTGAGTGGGTGTGTGGTGTAAGAGCAAGTATGATTTATAGCCTTATGTCCTGTTACAGTCTGTTGCGCTGACCACAAACACTCAGCCCACTACTCTCTGTTCTTTTGTCATTCAGGTTAATCCGAGATGAACCGTGTTTAAATCCCCCGCAATTAGCTAGCTCACAAAAACAAAACTTCACAAAAAGAAGGGGGCGGCAGAGGGAGTGGGTAAGGTTTATGCCCAAACCCCACCTCTCCTTGTGCTGTGTCTTCAAAACAAGGCGACCTGTTGAATCCATGTCTGCCCCGCCAACCCCCACCGTCAGCCTTAATTAGGGGAGGCTATATTTAAAAGAGTGGACAGCAGCAATGCAGTTACCCTGAAGGATTAGACCCCACTGACACTGCCATTGTTGGAGGCAGAGATGGGGGGGCTGAACACTAGTAACCTTCCCTTGATGCCTGACCTTGGCATTAACCCCTCAATAACCATAAGCTCTGAATTCTTTCAAGTCTTCAAGTGGAGTGGTTAAATAAGCGGGGAAACAAAGGGAAATGTGAGCGTGGATATAACAAGGATGAGCAAGTTGGTGTGAAAAGAAGAAATGTAGAAAAAGAGAGAGGATAACAGCCAAATATTTCACCCATGATGCTGCTGGAAGTTCCACAGTTTCGTGGCTGGCTTCAGTTAAGAGTGATTTAGAGAGCAAGTGCTTCCACAACCATAATAACACGTTGAGAATTGGAGATTTTTCAAAGCTTGTTATCGCCTCTCTAACTAAGCTGCGCAGACTACAATTCTCACAGCATTTCATTAAGCAGCGGTTGTTTACATTCTCAAAACACCCAGAGCAAACCAACAATTAGTGGGATTTACCATGAGAAGACTCTTCGCATGCAAGGGATTAAGGGGGGTTGTTTTCTCAATCCATCCCCTCACTGGGGGCCTTCTCTTAAGTCTTTGAACCCCGGCTATATTGGTCAGCCCATACAAGGTCGTTTCCATTGGAGCGTCAGTCAGGTACCCTCTTCCTGTTATTCCCCTGTCTGCTGCGATGCTGCTTCCTGACTGGGATGCTCCTGGGGAGTTGAATTGGCGTCACTGATACATCCCCCTTACTACTGTTTTTACTTCCTTTATTAGACATTGTATGGATGGACACACATGAATGAGTGTATAGCTTGTTTGTTATTGCTATATGCCTGTAAATCTTTTTTTTTTTTGCACTGACCTTGATGGAAAATAATCAATTTTTCCCCACATTAGTGGCATAACATCAGTATTTTGGGTCAGTATTTGATGTAAAAGTTCAGTGAGGCAAAGTAAAATAAGGTGCAGTTTTACATACATAAACTTCAAAGCCAAACTTTGTGACATTTGCTGAACAGTGGCCCCTGTGGCCACAAGTAGCAATTACAGGATAATGGCACATTTAATTTCTCTTGTCAGTTACTTTAAAGCTGCTCTAATCAATAATTTTATATTAACGATGGATGAAATTTCGATGTGTAATGTGAATGGAGTTACCCGCAGTGACAAATCCAGAGAGAATTATTAGATTCAGCAGTTCCTTTCAGCATTTTAGCATCTTTCAGCTAATTGGGTTTTTTTTATAATTAGTTTTTTTCACTTCCATTGCTTTCATCAGCATTTCCAGCTGCATCAGGCAGCTGTTTTCAAAGAAAACTGACAAACCTACTGTACACTACCTGCCCAACACCAGACAGCAGGCAAGTTAGAGACTAGCTGGTGAACATAGCAGCTAAGAGGCAGATATTTCCCTCAGGAGTTGGTAGAGATCAAAAAGGAGAATATTGGATGCCAAATGAATGATATTGTTGCTTCATGTCTGCTGGATGTGTAAATAGGCAACTGTTTACCATATCAATTCAACATCACAAGGTGAAAATATTTTAATATTGTGTCTTTGTTTTACTTTTTCGATAGAAAAATTAATTAGAGTCAGCAGGTGTTGTGAAAATGCTCCACGTAAAAGTGATAAAACACATTAAAACCAAGTTAATAAACAGAACTACGCACTCTACGTGAATGTCTTTCCTACTTTCACTCAAACCAGATTTCTATATACAGGTGATCTGAAGTCAAATGAGTCACTGTCTTAATAGACTATCACATCCAGTAGGGCTGGAAAAGTACAGCTGGGCGGAAGACACTCTGTGATTGGTTCACTGCTGATGAAGTCCTTGTGTGTCTGTACAAGAGGGAACTGCCAGCCTGTTGTAGCCTGCCGGGGTGGCCGGGATCCACAGTCTTACTCTACTGGAGAGAAATGTCTGCATAAACATGGGAATATCAGTAATGACAACACAAAGACTTCTCATGAATGTGTGGTGACTAGTCAACCTGCTGTAAACTAACTGGTCATGCTGTTTCTATTGTGTTGTCATGGTCCCAATATTGATTAAATTTGAGGTAAACAAGCTACTTAAACAATGACGGTTTCCAAAACTCAAACACAGATGGTCCCTGCTGACTGTTCAATTATGAAACAAACGCAGTTCAGACTAAAAATTTGCGATGAAACAAAACAGTTTAGACATCGCAGGAAAAAGTTGCCGCGGTGCGAACTGGCCCGTCACAGCTCGGCTCAAGCCGGTTAATGGCGCCACCAGAGACTCGGCTTGTGAAATTGCCAGCGGCTGGTTTTAGAATATAAGGCATTTCACCTGTTTTAACTGCCAATCAGCTCGTAGCAAAGTCAGTTGTCAGCTGGTCGAAATGGCAGAGTATAGCCTATAGTATAATGTAATAATGTACTAAATTACTAATGGAAGAGCAAGAAAAACAGAGTAGCATGCAGTTGTTATGGCAGTCAGGAGGATACTATTAATTTAGTTTAATTGTTGATTCTTCCCTATTTTCTCTTGTAAAACAGCCATGTAACTTCTTTTATCTATGGGCTGTAGCTCACCTGTCGCCAAGAAGCGCAGGGTCAGCCACTCCCCTGGTGAAATGCTGTCTCCATAGTGTTTTCTCTGCTGATTAGAGGCGACGCCAGTGTGCAAAATAATTATTAACAACTAGGACCCCCTGAAGACGTCAAAATCAAATGCTGAGGGGGTCAAAAAATTAAGCTAAGTATTTATTATTTATCTTATTGTTAAATGTATTTTCATGTTTAAATATTGAAAGGCAAGCGACACAGAATATGTGACTGATGACAGCGAACATGCAGCTGATGACGTGGTTACCAGTGCCGGTTGTAATTCTCTAATACATTCTGACTCCACGGTTCTGCTGCTATTCATGCTGGCAATGTATAAACTGTGAATCATTTAAGAACAGCTCTTCTGTTAACACAAGGTCAGTTAACAGTTAAATCCCAGAGTTAATGAAGGTGCCCACTCTGTGTGTAATATTTTGCAGTTTTGGAGAGGTGAGTGCATGTCTATTGAGTTTGTCTGAGCAGGAAACAAGTGATTAATGATTTATTGAAAACATGTCGCTTCAGCCTGTTGGATTATTAATCTATTTATTAGTTAACATTTATTTATTTCCTCTCAGGGCGCCCGACATTTTCCGCCGGTAATCGAAATGTTTTTAATAACATTTCTTATTTTTTCCACTAATAAAGAACAATAGTACAGAGAGCATTTCTCACACTGGGTGACACCAACTCCTCTACACGACGGAACTGCTCCAGGAATAGACGGGAGAAACTGACGCTGGCCTTAACAGGGAGATGATTAACAGGTGATTAAATCAGGAACAATGTGTTAAAATGCAAAAGAGAGCCAGTCCCTCTGATCCGGAGTGCTGCCAAACACCAAATGAAACTTTGGTTCACTTTTTCCAGGTGCACTGAATAACTCTAATACATTTGTAATGGTTTTTTAAAGCATTTCAGTCTACTGGATAATTTACAGGTCTAATTAAAGCCTGGTACATGGTATGGAACCCTCAACCAACTAGACCACAACGTGCTGACTGAATCTGGTATGTGCGTCCAAACTCTTTTTAGTCTTTTTGATGCACCACCATGAAATTTGGTAGAGATATCCATGTCCCCCTCTAGATGAACACTAATAAATTTGATGAACTTTTGACTTTTTATTTAGCACCACCATCAGGTCAAATTCTTAATTTGTCCAATTCTTTGGTACTAACATGTTAAACATGAACATTTTAGCGGTTAAACATTAGCATTGCCTTGTCAATTTGCGCGTGTTAGCATGCTTAGCATTTAGGCTTAGTTCAGCGAATGAACTGTAGCGAATGTGAAGCAGGAAATGAACTAGTGGCACAGAACATGTACGATCACCCTTACCTTCATAAACAAATTGACACCAGAGCCTCTCAACGGTCAGCTTCATGTTGAAAAGTGATTAGGTAACTTTTTCTTCAGCCTCCCTGATTTCTTAATGACTCCAGAGTCATCAGCGCTGTGCAGACCACTGTTTCCATTAGTGGTATTGAATTGCTTCATAAAGTAAACTTTACGTTATAGCTGAGGTCACATCCTTTTACATTTTTCCCCGGGAAACCAATTTAAAGACTATGTAGTCTGCAGTCACTCAAGTATAATACAAGCTGGGAGAAACACATGCGGCTAGCAATCAAACAAAACTGATGAACATACTGTATTTTACTGTTCTGAAATAAATCAACTGCAACAGCTTACTTTTGAAGACGATGGAAACATTTGCACAGAGAGAAAAAGGGCAAAGAAAGAAAACATAGGTAGAAAGAAAAACAGTAACTTACTGAGTATACCCTTAAAATGCATGGAAGGTTTGCCCGCTAGGACTTTTTTAAACATAAACAGAATATTACTCAAAAGAAGCGCAAAGAACAAGAAGGATGAGAGGCAGGTCAACCAAGATGAACACACAGATGTTTTAAACTGTTCTACGGCCTATACATGCCGACCTTGCAGGAGATATGAATCTCTGTGAGCTGAAGGATGGACTACAATCAGGCAGGTGGGAGGGTGTTACTGTAACTGAATGAAATACAGAACCTAATTCACCTCTACCAGGAAATGGTACCTTCAGCCCCATGACAGATATTGAAAGTGGGCATCCAGCCCAATGACATTGGAAATGTAGAAATGTTTGCAAATTTATTAAAAAGAAAAACTGAAATATCACATGGTCATAAGTATTCAGACCCTTTGCTGTGAGGGCTGTGCTTACTCATATTTAACTGACATGCTGTCCATTTCTTCTGATCCTCCTTGAGATGGTTCTACTCCTTCATTGGAGTCCAGCTGTGTTTAATTGAACTGATTGGACTTGATTAGGAAAGGCACACACCTGTCTATATAA
>JAVQJD010105562.1:0-13962 GCA_036023655.1 Nannoperca australis
GTGTGTGTGTGTGTGTGTGTGTGTGTGTGTGTGTGTGTGTGTGTGTGTGTGTGTGTGTGTGTGTGTGTGTGTGTGTGTGTGTGTGTGTGTGTGTCCAGGTATTCCTCAGGAGTGTCTACCTTTTCTGGAGCGGTGTGTGAAGAATGAACACGTCAACGTCATGCCAGACCAGCTGACTGTTAACCAGTATGAGTCTGGACAGGGTGAGTTATTCCAGTCATGGTCATTTCATATTAAGATTATTCACCTTTATGATACACTTCAATTTGGAGAAAATGACAGCTAGGCAAAAATGTTTAGAACCATAAATAAATCACACAAATATCTATATTTTCACCTGGGAGGGGTTCAACATCATTATTTGGTGGAATAACTGATTCTTGGCAGGCTTAGTAATTACATAATCAATACCATATTAAGTTTAAACCCTGGAGAGTGCTGTGAGAACCACAGAAAGATAAAAAATACAGACGTTTAATTAGTGTGGGGTTTGTTTATTTCAGAGGCTGCAGCACCACTGTTTGTAAGGAATACTAAACATAAAAGTATTACAAAGCTGTGGTTACTAAAACCTAAAAAATATAGTGTTATAGTTTATGTAGGATAGGTGTTATTGATTTCTACCACAAGGTGGCAGCAAAAACTTACATTTGATGATGGCTGATCAAGGTTTTTGGTTCCTGACAGTTGTTTGGTAATACATTTACTGTACTGGCAAACCTTTTAGGGCTGAAATAAGAATTTTGATGAAGGAAATGGGTTGGTTTTTTTTCAAGCTCATGCACATCAAATCAAACATAATTAAATAATTTGGGTTTCACATCTCACAAAAGGTTCAGCGGTTTCAACCATAAAAAAGAAAACAAAACAAGTTGAAACTAACTAAACTATAAAAATTTTACACATGTGTTTTATAACATTTTTAGGTATTCCTCCTCACGTGGACACTCACTCTGCCTTTGAGGACACCATCATGTCACTGAGCCTGGGGGCACAGGTAATAAGTCGCTCCATCATTTTGTGATTTCAACAATTTTACAGACTCCATCTGACATTCTGCTGGTCCAGAGAAATACTCCCAGCGCAGACCTGTGGGTTGGTCAAACAATTAATCAACCAGATGGTGTAGCCAGTATCGATCCGTGGTGCATTTATCAATAATTCAAACGGAAGTTACGAATTTAAAGACAAGAAGTGTTGGTGTAAAGTAAACAGTTTTAAGATTTGAGCATGAAACAGCGATGCAAAGTTATCAGACTCTTGCCTTTCTGTGTCGGGGTTTGATCAATCAAACTAACGGTCACTTCACTGACCGGTGTGATTCATCAGTCTCAGGGGGCACAACTGTCAGAGATGAGTGTGTGCACAACAGTATGTTTGGATTTGGTGTCCTTGTGATTTGACTGAGAACATTTTGTCACATGCTTGCTACATCTCATTCTTCTCTGTCTCTCTCTCTCTCCAACACACATAATCTCTCGCTCACTGTGGCCTTTCCGTTCATGCAGCATGTAGTTAATGACTCTTTTAGAGGTGTCACAGTTTAACAAATAGGAGATTAACAGATAACAGATTTCCCTTGAAACGGTGGCTGTTGCTGTGTCCTTGACTGTTCCAGGTGTGACTAGATGGTGCAACCCGGAACTGGGATGCTGCTTTAGTCTCTGCAGTGTGACTGCTGTAGATTGATTGCCCGTCTGTCCCTGCTTGTCTGAAGCACAGGGGCTTTATTAGCAATCAGCTGTCATCTGCCATAGCATCTGTCGCACACACAGACTGACAGACGGCGTGCGTGTGTGTAGTGCACTGTGTGTTCTTTGTCAAAGCTCTTCAGTGGAGATTTTGAGTGTAAAGTATTATATCAGGTCCCCGGGGGGAAAGGCGGACACAATATGGAGAAGAAAGGAAGCAGCGCGCTGAATAGACGCTCGCAAGGAAATATTTATTGAGCATGAATACGAAGTTTCAGCATGACATCCTCATCAGGTGATACTCAACATGTGACCCTCCCTTAATGCTTCAACGTGTACACATCCAATAATTTACAATATTTACAGTTCAAAACTCAGAGATGACAATTACATATCGTTCGATAGGGTGCAATTAAATATTTCACATTTTAAATGCAACATTCTCTGAATCTATTTGAAAATATGATACAAAAATGACACAAGGAAAGGAGTCACCATTATTTTAACAAAAAACGTTTGACTCACGCTTATTTTGTGTTTTTATTTGTAGGGTTTTGTTAATTTTTGTGTGTGTAACAAGTTAATCCCTCTGCGATTGGATTAAGTTTTGATTTGTGCCGAAAAGATTAATTGCATCATAAAAATTTCACTTTCAGCCTAAGTACTGATTTTATTTAGTTTAATTTGTTTCATTTCACTGCAAAGTAACTAAACTGACTCAGTCATCAATGATTAAACACTTGTACATGTATGAGAAAAGAAAGAACTTGCTGTGTGTGTGTGTGTGTGTGTGTGTGGGAGAGAGAGGGAATGATTAATAGTCTTGTAGGAAAGCGTAGCTGCCAGCATCGCCATTGATTTAGTTACATTCCACCGATTTCATAGATTGGCTAATACCCCTCACATGGAAACACTACAGTCCTGACTTTTGTGAGAGACAGAGAGAGAGAGAGAGAGTGAGAGATTTCAATTGTGGTTTCAGGCAAAGATCTGATCATTTGCTGGTGTCACATGGACATGGCTCGCTCACAATCATACACAAACACTGTCTCTCTCTCCCTCACACACAGACACACGCCTCTACTTCACAAAATCCAATTTTCCTGCTGTCGGAAGTTGGAGAGATGCAGTTTGAAATTGTGTAGATGTGATTTCCCAGCAGAGCTCATGCTGTTATGCGCTGTTAGGAAACATTAGGATCAAACACCAACGCTGGGGCACGGATGCTTCTCCTTGTAGTTAGTGAGAGAGCATGCAGAGTGTGTGGTTTTTAGGTTTTTTTTTTGTCGTCTGGGTGACATCACTCAAAACTGTAATAAAAACAGTTGGTTTCATGTTTGGTGCTGGCAGCACAAACATTTGCTGCTGTACAAGTTAATCCGGCATTTGTTCAATAACTAATTCACCACAGTCATAGTGTAATTCTGCACGAACGATATCTGCAAATACTCAATTTGATACATAACTGCTGGAATATTGAAATGCCAGAGTTCTAGTATCAATACCAAAAGACCCAAAATATGTTTTCTATCTTACTTTGCTGAATAAAAAAAAACATTTGTTGGAAAAATCTTTAGTGTTAATTTTTTGTCATATCCCAAACATGGAATACCGAAGAAAATGATAAAAACTGAATAAAATCAGGGACCATCCTGTTAGAGAAATAAAGTAAAGAAGACTGAGAATTCAATGAAGCATTCAGTGTTTAACAGTTTTTCCCAGTACTTGAAGATATGCACACAATTTGAGTACGGTACTAAGAGTATTGAGGTTTTATACTCGTTCTCAGAAGTTACATGTGCTGCAGCAGCTACAGATTAATAAATGCGGATGCACAGATTGAGTACGCCGGATTGACATCTGCTTACTGACCTCATTAAGTGGATTTAGATATTGGCCATTATGTCAGCAATCCCTGATCTCATGGTGTCTTACATACAACCGATTCCACTGAGTTCACCGATTCACAGTATTTGCCTCTCTCCACACTTTGCCAGTTTCTTTCTTCTGTGTTTTAAAAAAAAGAGAAATGAATAGTTGTATGCTGTTGCTGCATGTGTGAGTGAGTGATTTCCTCAGTGTTGATTGGAGTGGTTTAAATGTTCTTATTTTTAGTGTGTGTGTGTGTGTGTGTGTGGTTACAGACGGTGATGGAGTTCCGTCACCCTGATGGTCGTCTGGTTGCCGTGGTGTTGCCAGGGCGGAGCCTCCTGGTGATGAAGGGCGAGAGCAGATATCTCTGGACACACGGGTGAGCTGGATCTTGTCAGATGGATCTGTCTCCCACCCGCTAGGAGTCAGTTCACCTTAACGTGAGCTTTCGGGCAATCTACAGAAGAGTGACAGTTCTTTTCTTGCTCTGCTTGTAGTAGAATGAATTTACTGACTTTCGTGTTGTATTTTGTACAATACAGTCTGTGTGAGGACCATTCCCCACATTTTAATCCCTTCATACACGAAGGTAAAACATGGGACATCCTCCGGTGTTCACATGAAAGTACAACAACTGTACACATTGGTGACTGTCCGTTTGTCAACCACAACTACAACTGTGTCTTATATGCTCTCAGGATTACTCCTCGGAAGTTTGACACGGTGCCAGCCTGCGACCCACAGTCCCCTGCTCAGGCAACGCCTGACCCCGGGACCCACAGCAATCTCACTTTGAGCAAGAGGGGCACCCGCACGTCTTTCACTTTCCGCAAGATCCGACATGAACCCTGCCGCTGTGGTGAGAATCTGGCGCAATAAAACAGTGTGTTCGATAACAGAAGACCATTATTCGAGTGGTGATTTGAGGCAAATATTTGGGCAATTCTGGGTAAATTCTGCCCCGACATTCTTCCCAGTTATCACCTCCTTGTTTTATGGACACATTTATCCAAAACACATCACAGCAGCTTGACTGAGAGTATTTTTAGCGGCAGAGGTTCCACTGGGGATCAAACCTGTAACACGTTGCATTGTTTGTGACGTGAGCATACACTGACTTCGTGGGTCAGTAAATCTGTAGGTTTGCATACCAGCTGCATGCTAAACAGTTTAACTGCTTTCTGTGTAATGGAATGTGTGGCGATACAAACCAGGGTCCCGTTTGGTCCAATTTGTGACATGCAAGCTGAGTTTTCCAACATGAAATCATTTCCTCTTCCTTTTTAATTTGGACACATTTCATCAAATAAGAAAAAAAGGTTATACTTTTGACACATGCATGAGCATGCAAGGGCCCTGTAGGCCTCACAAGTATATCTGCAAATGCGAAATTGCGTGCAATTATGTGTATGTGCTACCCTTTGTCTCACCGCTCACCCCCTTCCTTCTCAAGCCTTTCCCTCTGCCTGCGACAGTCAGGGAGCTTCCTCAGCACCCTCAGCCTCTCTGCCCTCTCCCCCCTCGCTGCCCTGTTGCCATGACGACGCAGCCCGTCTAGAGGAGGAGTATGTGCACCGGGTGTACGACGCCATCGCCTCCCACTTCAGCAGCACCCGCCACTCCCCGTGGCCTCGCGTTTGTCACTTCCTGTCGTCGCTCCCTCCTGGCAGCCTGCTGGCTGATGTGGGCTGTGGAAATGGGAAATACCTGGGTGTCAACCCAGAGGTGATTGCAGTGAGTGTTGTCCTGTATTATTATAATGTCTGTAATTCGGTGGTACTGTAGTGAGCCCTTTAGGGAAATTTCCATTGCAGTTTCATTTTTATTGCTACCGCGTCTTAGATTATCATCACTGTAAAATGCCACACAGCTGCACAAGTCATTTATGTAAGAAATGTCATAACATCAAGGCCTGTTTCACATACACAGTCAGCACATCAGTTGCAGCGGAGACGGCAAACGATGAATCTTCCTTTGAGGTAGAACTCCTCTGCAGCTACTTCATAGATCCTCAAGGACAAGGTGGCAGAGGCCTTCTTTAGACCAACCAATAAACCCCAACAACCGCACATCATAATGTCATTTGGACCACAAGACCATAAGTCTTTAATTAAAAACTTTAGAAATAGCTTAACATCTTGGGCTTATTTGTTTTCTTCTTGGGAGTATGATGAGAAGACTGATACCATTCTTATGTTGTTAAGTAAAATGCTGAGGCCAGGACTTGTTTAGCCTAGCTTAGCATAACGACTAGAAACGGGGGGGAAAACATTTAGCCTAACTCTGTCCCAAGTAAAACAAAATGCACTTTCAGCACCTTTTAAATCTTGTAAATATGCTTGGCGTATCTTCCTTGTTTCATTCATACAAACATGAGCAAATAAGTCAACTTTAGTGGGGTTGTTAGGTTTATTTTTAAAATGTGGAGAGAGCCGGGCTAGCTGTTCCAGTCTTTATACTAAGCTGAGCCAAACTTGTTCAACTTCCAGACATGAAATTCATATTCTGATTTATTATCACTCTCAAAGAAGGCATAGACTGTAAGCTTATTTACCAAAAAATCGAACCATTCCTTTTGAGTAAAGTCTCTATTTTGCAAGATATAGATTTAAAAAATCCCTTTCCTCGACAATCATTTATGTTCTTTCTCATGAGGCATTAATGCTCTTATCCAGTGTTAAGTTCCTCAGTACAAGGGGCCTGAAAGTGCGGGCAACAAATAGACACTGCAAAGGTCAAAGGAGCTCAGCCTTCTCATTAATGTAAAATGAAAAGTGGAAGCTGTGTCAAGTCAACAGCACCCAGTTACAGTGTTGCAGTGTAAGCCAGACTTCTCCTCGCTCAGTGGGAGAAGACAAAGGTCTGCATCATTACACTCCCCTTGGGCAAGAAGCGGCTGTTTACTTATTTACCTCCTTGTGTGAGTCTGGCAGGTCATGTGGGTGAAGTCGTATGTCACATGAAGGGAAGTATCTACAGTCAGTTAGCAGCTAGTTTGTTTTTAACTTGTCTCAGGTGTAAACATCATGTCTCATTTAAAATGAGCTAAATAAACCACAATAATACACAAGGGATGATATCACTGGGGCTGAGGTGGCCTGTGTTGCTCTCTGATTTCTGCTGTTTGTCGTTGTTTACATTAGCTCAGTTTCCATGGCAATATCCTACATTTTCTGTTTACGTGTGCACACTGGGATATTCACATTTGGGATTTTGAGGTGCGTGTAAGCAGCTTATCCTGACTCAGACCGTAACCGTGATAAATCATTACTGAGAACACTGTGATCATGTAGGTCACACGGCAACTTTCTGAGTCGAATCTGCTGCTTTTCTTTCTTAAATGTGTTTCATTTCCCTCTGCAATTTATTTTTCACTTCTCCGCATTTCCCCCTCTCCCCTTCTCATATTCACTCTCCTGTTGCAGAATAACAGTTAACCTTCCCAGTTCTAATTGAAATGAATTGGTGTGTGTGTGTGTGTGTGTGTGTGTGTGTGTGTGTGTGTGTGTGTGTGTGTGAGATTTCTCACCATCTTTTATCACCTCTGTCTCCTTTGGGAAGAGCTCATATGAAGCTTGATTGAATTGCTCCCTGAGACAAAATGTGTTGAAAATCATCCCCTCCCCTCCTTTCTTCTCTTCCTTTACCATTTCTGTCCAGCGTCCCTATTCCTACTATACTTTTCTCCACTGGCTGCATTTCTCTGGGTTTTTGTATCACTTCCATCCATTTTCCCTTCTTCTCTGCACTTTGTATACTATTTATTTGATTCATTTTTTGTTCTTTTCCCATTCTGCCTCTGTACTGTCTCCCTCATCTCACTGGTTTAAGGAACAGTTTGGGGTTGTTTCTGCTGCTTTCTGTATAATGTTGTATAAAATATTAATGGGGGAAAATTAGAAATGTGGAGTGCATCCATAAATTAAACAGACAATATGATTTTTGGTCTTTTTTGGACTTTGTTCATGTTTAGACTTCCCTGTTCTACTGGACTTGTGTCGCTGTTTGTGACTGATGTAGTGTGTGTGTGTGTGTGTGTGTGTGTGTGTGTGTGTGTGTGTGTGTTTGTTTGTCTCTTTTCAGATTGGTTGTGACCGCAGCAGTGCTCTTATTCAAATCTGTGCAGAAAGGGGTTTCCAGGCGTTTGTATCTGATGCTCTCAGTGTGCCTCTGCGGACAGCCTCCTGTGATGCCTGTATCTCTATAGCTGTCATACACCACTTTTCCACACAGGTACGCAGTGTACACACACACACACACACAAATGATAACAAGTGCAGCATTCTCATGTCTATAAAAGAACAATACAGCACAATTTCTGAAAGACTGACCTAAAAAGATAAAGGCCTAAAGTCATTAGTCACACCGTGGAAATCTTTTTAGGATCTCAGGGATTTTACCTCAAGTTTTGGTTCCTGCGACATAAATCCAAATTTGGGTCAAATCCCAAATCCCCCTGCTCTCAAAAATGTACTTTCAAATGGGCCAGGAACTGATGGGATGGAGTTTGTGGTACAGAACGTCACAGACTGGTATTTGGTGACACTCGAAGGGACGTCTTTTTTTTTTTCTGGTGTTTTTAAATTCCATTTCCACCTTTGCAGTCTCTTTTCCTACATTGATGTAAACATCACACTTCTGCCTCAGGATCAGAATTATGATTCTTTATTAGACTAATTTGCCCCTGACTTGAGTTCATGGGGTTACTTGTATGTGACAGAAAAGGTCAAATAAATAGTTTGTTCGTGTGTGTGTGTTGTAGGAGCGTCGGCTGGCAGCAGTGGGGGAGCTGGTGAGACTTTTGAAGCCTGGAGGTCGAGCACTCATCTACGTTTGGGCTTTTGAACAAGAGTACAACAAGCAGAGGTCCAAGTACCTCAAAGAACAGAACAAAGAGCCCCCTGACAACCACAGCCCCACTAAAAACACACCAGAAGACAGCCAGGAGCCTCGCAGGAAATCAGATATCCAGACCAGCAGACATTTAGAAGACAACTACACGCCTGTAAACGACCTGCAAGATGTTAGCAAAGTGACTGATGGCAAACTCAGTGTGCACACCAACCGCACAGCCTTCAACACCCGGGACCTTCTGGTTCCCTGGCATCTGAAAGACGGTAAAGGACGAGGCGTGGAAGAACCAGGAGAGGGTGGGAAGAAGGATAAAAGGACACAGTGCAAAAAGAGCAAGTCCAAAAAGTCTTCAGGTAACTCCATAACCAGATTAAACGGTGACCCTGACCCCAGTCCAGGTTCTGACTCCAACTTGTCTTCTGGATCAGCCTTTGACAGCAGTGATGCCACACACAGCCCAGACTCTAAACCCAGTCCAAGTGGCGACAGCACTCAGACCTCCACATCTACTCTAAAGTCGGAGTCTGAGAGCAGCCCAGCACCTGTTTTTCACCGCTATTACCACGTGTTTGAGCAGGGGGAGCTGGAGCAGCTGTGCGGTCAGGTGGCGGGAGTCAAAGTGCAGAGCAGCTACCATGACCAGGGAAACTGGTGTGTTATATTAGAGAAACACTTGGTGAAATAAACTGGCATAGTTATGTTTAATTATTATTCATTCATAATAATTAAGCTACAAATACATATTTGTACAATATAGGCATTCTGCAATGAACCAAGAGAGGTAATGCAATTTAACCAATGACAATGAAATGCAGAAGAGAAAAGCGAATAGACAAGTGCAATGAAATAAATGTAAGGATTTTATAAAATGCTGTTGTTGTTTGTCTTGCTTCTTGCATCATTTCTTGACAATGGATCAAGGTGGTGTGTTACAAGGTAAAACACTTGATATATTTAGGTTTAAAAGCCAACTAAGGTCAATTATTAGATCCGAAAATATTTATCTTGTTATAACTACTTTGCTGTATTGATTGGGAAAAGACCTACAAAGGTTACATGGCCTGAAAGATCCCGCTAAATGCATTTTGACAGACGTAACGATGTGTTTACTAAAAATAAAAAGGGGGAAAGATTTGAAGTTTAAACACATTTAATGGACTTTTAGCTGTACCTTTGCTTCTTACCCTATTGGTCTTGTTTGGAGAATGTAGCATGAACATGAGATGTGTCTAATAGAACGGCTGAAATGATGCAAATTATTTTACAGACATCATAAAAGACTATGCTTTTAGAAATTACACTTCAGTACTCTAGTGGAACAGACATACTTTTCCTGTTTTGGAGCATCTGAAGTGTTTTTAACTGCACCTCAAGTACTAACAATGGGCCACATTTGAGAGAGTTTTTTTCACTGTCCTGGAAACTTGAATGTATGGCTTTGAGAATATTATTTAAACATTGTTTGAATTCAAATTGAAATACAGATTTTACAATCCAGTTAACATTGGAGCTACAACAATAATCCCTTGTGTTCTTGTGAGTCCTTTGAATTCAGTGCTGGAAGTGACGTTTAGCCAGCTCAGTCTTCCTGAACCACACAGACGCTTATCTAAGTACAATTTTATTAAAAATTCACTTGTGCACAATTTAAATGATTGTTTTTGGCTTGTTGCTAGTCAATTTTAGTGTTGAATCAACTGATGATCAATCACTACTGTATTTCAATATAGGTTTGGTATAATGTGGGAACATTAAAGTATGACTTTATCACTCTGTCTTTCTTGCAGTCACACACGTGTCCTTTAAACAAGATAAGTTTGACCAGACGGCTGTAGAGACAGAATGAATTGTAGGATAATGGGGTATTGATTAATAGGTTATATGTTGTGGAGGTTGGTAATTGGTCAGAGGCTCCTGGTAAATTATCCCTGTGGGTCCTTCTATCCTCTGTGACCCACACAAACAAACACATTGTGGTGCTGAGACGAGAGATGGTTTGGTGGCTTTTATTGACCGTGGTTTATTGATTAAGGTGAAGCATCTTGCTCTGTGTGTGTGGGTTTCAGAAAGAGAGAGAACCTTTGTAGTTTCATGCACAAAAATGTGTGTATAGTAGTATTATGTGCGTGTATATCATTGTTGAGTGTTAGCAGAGTCTGTTGCTTGACATTTGGAATGATAATTAAAATTTAAGGGTGTGCCACCCCCAGGCAGGAAATAATATGTAACAATTCCTTCTCTGGTAGATTAGTGTGATTGTGCACGGTGAAAAGGGAAGAATTCCAGGCAGGGATGTTAATTGCATAAAATAAGTGTGGATTTTATGAATGTGGGAACCTCTGTCCTCATACTTTTGTATGCTTTTTGTCGGGGCTGTTTTTAATGAATTGGTTTCCTTCCAACTAAGGGAAATGTTAATGCTGCAGCATGCAGGGATTTTTCAGAAACTAGGGTGCTTTTTAACTGTGGCATCAGTTTGGGGAAGATCCTTTCCTTTTTCAACATGACAATGCTTGCATGCACAAAAGATACTTGACTGGCCTATGCAAACCTTTGGTATAAACTGGAACGACAAGAGTAGAGGCTGTTATAGCAACATATATAATACTGGTTTAGGATGGATATTGTAATTTTACCGTTTTATTGTTACTGTTATTTATTTCTCTGTATATACACAACAACTATTGCATGTCTGTTCATCCTTGAAGATCCTCTGTTGCTCTTACTGAGGTTTCTCCCTTTTATCCTGTTAAAGAGGATAGAGAGGTTTTGAGGGTCTAACTGAGGATAAAAGATGTCTTATATTGTATTGTAGCCTAAAGATTGTAGTGCCCAATTCGTGGGGTTGGTTTTTTCATTTTATTTTGGGCTATATAAATTAAAATGACTTGACAAGCATAAGTTCCATATACACAGAGGCCATATCATCATGCCCTAAACATTTCACCTGGTACGTTTAAAGAAAGGCTGGGCATTCACATTCTGAGCTAAACCCTAATTTAAAGTCCTGTTTCCAGCAGGTTCATACATAAGATGCAAATGTACTATTTAAATGGACAGATAATCGTCCACTCTCATACTGCAGCTTTCTTGCACTTGTTCACACATGTTGGACATTTTAGGCTAGTTATATATGTGAATTCAGCCTGTTACACTGGTATTCAGTAGATGAGACAACTGAATGGACTGGATAGTTACTTGTATTACTGGTAAGGAGTCTACTTGTATTTACAAGTTGCTACTTTAAAATTACTAAAACTGTGGTTGGTCCTTTCTGTATATATATATATATATATGAATTATAAGAACCTTGTTCCTGTACTACATCCATTACTACAAATCAACAGTTTAACGTAAACGACAGCGCTTTACGACATTTTACAAAAACATTGACGACAGTGTCATGGCGGCGCACGGAGTCAGTTTTGAGAGTTCGAGCAGCATCGAGGATAGAAAGGATAGTAAACGACAGGCACGACAAGAGGCTCTAGCAAAGGTAGGAACTGTAAGCTTTGTCATGAACAAGCATATAAGTATTCAGAGGTTGGTTTGTCTGTTATGGCTTAAATAATACCCGTTTCGTCCGAATGAAAGCTAGCAAGCTAAGAAGGCTAGCAGCTAACGTATCGTTAACGCTAGGAACTGGTGAACTTTGTGGCTCAACAATTTATCTTTTTTTTTGGCTGTA
This sequence comes from Nannoperca australis, assembly GCA_036023655.1. Classification (NCBI taxonomy): domain Eukaryota; kingdom Metazoa; phylum Chordata; class Actinopteri; order Centrarchiformes; family Percichthyidae; genus Nannoperca; species Nannoperca australis. Next base: position 12,106 of record JAVQJD010105562.1, read on the forward strand.
TTGGCTTTATCCGTTACGTTAATTGGTATATTTGCCACCTCTCCCTCTCTCCCTCTCCCTCTCTCTCGGAAAGTCAACAGTACCCGTGTGTCTTCATATTAATCTGATCGTGTGTGTGTGTGGACAGGCGGATACTGTTAACGTGCGTGCAGGACATGACAGGACAAACACTGCCGGGGCAGATAGGACACCTGTCGCTCTGTTTTATAGACGGGTTACCTCGGGGGGGGGGTGTAATCACAAAAGTACACAGGTATTTAATTGTGCGTTATCTTTTTTTTTTCGTGCAGCTGTGTTTGCACAGATTCACAGTCTAACACAGAGCAGATGTTGCAGACAAATTATGCTTTCTGTAGATGAGCACTAAAGGTTGTAAACGCATTATCTGCTTAGCTCACCTGTGCTTGAACTGGCCAAAGCAAAGAGTGTAGCTGGACCTGATTTATTCTGCTTTGAAGTTTGAAGAGGAAATCGGCTGATAATGACATAATGACTCACCACTGTCGCTGCCATTGCACCGAACATATTGAATCGTGCAGCTTAAAAGCCTTTAGGTGCGAAAATATTTGAAAATCATATCTCTTATCAGCAGTATCGATGCAATGTGAAGACCATGTTGTTCCTTTCGCAATTTGAAAACCAGAGAAAATCGTTTCTATTTCAGCCCACAGTATCCGCTCGGCTCTGCGCTTAATTGAATTGGCGTTAGTCTGAAAATGCTACCGCTGGTGTATCCTTACATTGATCTGTTTTCCTTTTGGAATTATCCCTCTTATTTCCATCGTGTTGTTCAGGCCAAGCAGCAGCATGAGAGGGAAGAGAGGAAGAAAGAGCTGAAGAGGCAGAGAGGGGAAGACACTTGGATGCTCCCAGAGATCAACCTGAGGCTGCAGGAGATTGAAGACGTAAGATACAAAATTTCTTCACTTGAAGTTGTGCATCGGATCAAATTCAGCGTACGGTGCATTTAGCAACTTGTAACGACTTTCACTGCTTAATCACTCTATTGCAATAGATTGTTGGACTAACTCCATGCCAAGTCACAACGTACTGTTTTGCCCGTCTGCAGCATGATACAGTAGTTCAGCACTAAATACCATCAGATCGTGATGATAATGATGGTGATGGCAATAACAATGATGTCTTTTGATATAATCAATTGTACGTTTGGGAAACACACCTCTAGATGGTCTGCCATTATGGTGACACATGAATACTTTGCATACTTTGTGTGATTGAAGACTGACTCTGTGAATATATTGCATCTTAACAACAAAGAATATAATAGAACGCAACTAATGAAGAAAAACATAATTGATTGGATCTGACCCCCTACAGGAGGGCTCTGTGAAGAGCAAGAAGAAGAAAGAGAAAAAATCTAAAAAGAAAAAGGAGAAGAAGAAGAAGGCCAAGAAGGAGAAGAAAACGGCAGAAGCAGGAGATGGCTGTAGTGACAGCTCAGAGGTAAGTTATCATGTCACTTTCCCCTGCAGGGTTCATTTAAACAAGGCCTCAAGTTAACACCAGTCGATCTGCTACACTGGTTAATAGGTCAAATCATTTAAAAGTGACTTCAATCCGACTAGACCAAACAGTGATTTATAACTGAGTGAAAGGTATTTTGACAGGTGAAAGTTTTGTGGTCTAGCATTCCCTGTATCCTGTAGAGGTAAATGTATAAATACTTACAATAAAGCATCTTATCATACAGGGATGGCAGATTTGTTCTTGTTCAGCTCTGGACCTCTCTTTCTTTTTCCATCATTTTGTTCTGATCATCACCATCATTTTCTTTCTCCTCCTCTCTCTCTCTCTCTCTCTCTCTCTCTCTCTCTCTCTCTCTCTCTCTCTCTCTCT
>JAVQJD010105563.1:0-16025 GCA_036023655.1 Nannoperca australis
CACACACACACACACACACACACACACACACACACACACACACACACACACACACACACACACACACACACACACACACACACACACACACACAGTTGAATCCAGATAATGAATGTTGAAGCGACTTCAGAAAACCAACATCAACAACATGTCAGCTTGCAATGCCATCAAATAAAGAAAGTAAACAACTTGATGATTAACAAACAAACAAATAAGGAAATAAAGCACACACAAAAAAAATCACACACATGATTAAATTATTCAAGCATTAAAAACAGTAAGTTTCGTCTGCTTGCAGCCTGTGTGTTGACTTGAATACATGTTTGTGTGTTACTTAAAAACCTACTGAATATCTAAAAGATAAATAATAGACATAAATATGAAACAGTAAAGAATGTAAGTGGGTCGTTCTGTGACTCCAGAGAAAACAAGAGCTGGAACGGGTTCATGCTTTTGATTTTCTTCACTTGTCATTTGTAGGCTACTGTTGACCTAAAAAGAATATAACAAATCATCAATGGTGTTGCTTTGTGATGGGTTTGTTGTCACCATCTTCTTTATTATTAATCACACGTGCGAACCCTCTCCTCATTTCTCATTTTTTGGGTCAAATGTAAATGATAATAACAAAACAAATCAACATCGGGAAAACTTCAAATGTGTGTGTCATTTCTGACCTAACTCATCAGCGTGATTAATTTGTTTTCACTGTCACTCACTTTCTTTACTGATATTAGAATTTTCTTTTAAATGGTCCTGAGGCAGTTGAAGGGGGTTTGGTAGATTTTCTGATTTAAGATTTATGATGTAGGGAATCAACATCAAGACGGAGACAGACAGACCGACGGACAGAAAGAGGATAGACAGATATTTTGTTGGTGACTACTAGGCATGTTCTTCTTTGTTGTGCATTGTCAGCAACCTTGTCAATAAAATTTAGTTTTCACAAACTGCTGCTGACATCACCATGGCGCTCACTGGAGGACATCTGACCTCCAGAACAAGAGAGGAGTGTGTGTTGGAGTGTGCAAGTCGTTTCAGCCGTATCGACAGCCAACAGTGGTAGAAGGTTTGCTATAGTTTCATAAAGCCCGAAGCTTCACCTGTCACTATTACTTAGAGTGAGCAAGTTTGTATGCGCGTGTGTGTGTGATAGGTTAAAAGGGAGAAAGGGAGATTTTAGAAGTAGACCTTTAGAGGTATAAGACAGTTGTATAAGTTCAAGTCAGTTGTGCGTCCTCTTAAGTCTGATACGTGTGTGTGACAATAATATCGCAGGAGCTTTTTAGGCCATGGGTTGTGTGTAATGCATGCTGGCATGGTGTGTGTGAGTGTGTGTGTGAGTGTGATACGAGCTGGCGTGATGATGCGCTCTGTCACCGTAGGAACCAGAGGGCAAGGCTTTATTAGAGCTTGGCTCTGACCAAAACTACTAGTGACACACACACACACACACACACACACACACACACTCTCATAGCTCTTTCTCTCACACACACAACGATTATATACTGTTCATCTACAGTAAAACTTGTGAAGGCAGAGCTGCTACTTGCCATCATCCATCCGTCTAGTGTTGAAACGTAGGGCTGGGTACCGTTCCCCAGTGTTTTGGGTCTGTAGCATAACAAAAGCTGGCCTTGAATGAGTTGTCCAATTTATAATATTGTTTACTCACTGTTTGATCAAGGTTATTTCATATTTTATTAGTTTGGCTTTTTTTTTGTTCAATAAAGAGAGCAATTTGTAGGAAAACATGTTTATACTTTTCAAAATAAGATACTGAAAAAGGTCATTGAATTGTTTTGGTATCGGTACAGAAACATGGGTACCATATCGGCACTAGTACTGGAAATGACACCCAGCTGTACTTAAAAAGATGAGTCATTTAAATGATTGATGCAGTAAAAGGAAAATGACTCAACAATGATTTTGACATATACGTGTCAAACTGTTTTTTCCCCCATTGTTGTTGAAAAATAAACAGCAACGGTTTTGATAATCCATCCATCATATATACCAAAAATGCACTAGTTCCAGCCTCTCACATGCTGGGTTTCTTAACTTATTATGAATTGAACATCTTTTCTATTTGAAGATGTCACCTTGTGCTCTGAGCATCTTCCTGCCATTTTGAAGACTAAACGAATAATTAACTTTTTGAAAACGCCCCCCCCCACAGTTTAATTTAGCAAGAAGAGATCTGTCCATTGTCACATTTCTGCTCGAGGAAGAGAGAAAAACATCTCGCATGTCACACCTATCATGCTCCCATGATGCACCTCTGTCTCTGCGAAATGTGCTTCTTTTCTCTGATCTTGACAGCTCCAGCACACTCAGAGGGAGTCGATAACGGCACATCTCTGTCATCTACATGTTGTAAATATCAATAGACCAGGCGCTGTGCGTACCTGCACCGAGGCAATCTCGTATCACCCTGGGGACCGCTTTCAGGCTTTGAAAAGGAAACCTGGGTTACTGTCCAACAGCCAAATGTTTTTTAATATATACAAGTCATATTTTGGCACTTCCTTATGATTCTTTATTCCCTTTTCCTGTTGATCAGATTTCTGCCAGATACATGATTCCTCCAGTAATCATCCCTCATCTTTCCCCTCCTCTCTCTTCAATTTATCAAGTAAAATATTCAGAGCCAAAATTAATATTGCAGCTTAATTCCGTCCATATTCATGGTCATTAATGTCCTGCAGGAACCTCAAATCTCCTCAAACATGCATACTCTTCAAGAAGTGAAATAAACATATTCCCTGTTCCTCTGATTTCTCTCTAGCTCTCATCTCCCATCTGATATTTCTAATAAATAAACATGAAGCTCCTCTCTTTCCACATTCATACATGCAATCCTCATTCTTTTATTGTGATATCTTCTTAACAACCAGACTCTGGATCAATATTCATAATCACCAATATCCCTCAGCACTCTGAAAGATTGTGAACGTGGTTGGTTTTCGAGCTGACGCCTGGCTATGAAACACGCAGCGCCCGATGTGTCTTGAACCCGGATCTATTTTCATATATGTAGATTGGTCCTATTCATGTTTAGACACGTCTCCTGCTGTGCAGATTCCCCACATCTCTCTTCTTTGCCTTCTCATACAAAGATGTTCATGATAAATAAACATTAGCCACTTATATATTCATACTAAATCAGCTAAGGCCTGTGGAAAAAGTGTCTCCAAAACCACCGTATTTTCTTGACCTAAGAAAAAAACAGGTCTGTTCACTCCCAGTGGGGGTTGTAACCCTGGCGTTGTTGGTGTCTTCCTCAAGCGACACACAGAGTTGAACCCCTAAACTGGACAAAGGAAGAGCTCTGTTTTCTGAGCCACACCAGCTAATATTCATATTCATGGTGCTTGCTTCTGCTTTGATTTCTCATTTCTTTCTCCTCTGCCATCTCTTATGCAGAATAATAAACATGACTCTGCTCAGCTGTTTACATATTCAGACATATTCCTGATTCTGATATGGATATTCTTGGGATAATGAGCAGACATTTACATTTAACTTTTCTTCACCATCTTCAATTCTCTCTTTGCTCACCCTCCTCTGTTTCTCCCTTCCTTTCTGTCACTCCTGTATCATTCTTCCTGAATCTCCTTCGCCTTTAGCCTCTCTTTGCCCTCCTCCTCCTCTTTCGCTCTCTCTCTTTCTCTCTCTCTCTCTCTCTCTCTCTCTCTGGAAGATGAATTGAATATGTAAGCTATTGGATGTGAATGAATAAAGCATCCCGTCTCTAACACACATTGGTGACACCTTATTAACCACATGTCAGCTGCACATGACAGCCGGAGCACACACCGTTCACATTTGCACACACACATTCACAGCATACACATGTGCACATACACACAAATGCAGCCGGCTCACACCCACGCAAGCATCCACACACACACACACACACACACACACACACACACAGAGCAGTTGCATGCACACTCGCACATTCACGTACAAACACAAGGCTGGCATACACACATCTGCATACACTCACACACAAACTCTCCTCATTAGTTTATATTGTGTTAGTGACTAACATTGTAGACACAGTGAATGTGCATTTGATTGCAAAGACAGTTGACATTTCAAAAGTTAGACACAATACAAAGTTACTCATAACACAAAATACTGACTATATAACTGGATCAAGAAAATAACAACTTATAGCTGACCATAAGCAAAACGCCTAGCCTAACAGTGATTGTTCAATATTAGCTTACAAAACGTAATATATTTATTTGCCTTTACAAAATTTATAAAACATCAGCAAAAGTGTAAAATTAAACCGTGTGTTTGTCTAAGCTGCAAATGTTAGCATGTCTGACTAACTTAATACATTGTAGTAACCTAGCATTTACCTCAGAGGAGTTAGCATACCATTAACTGATTATATTAGTTTGTGGGGTTATGTTCCCGACTGCACATTCATCGAGTAGCATTAAGCACTGTGTGGAAGCTTGTCTTGGATGCTAACAGAGCTAACTAGTCAGCCAGTCTTGCTGTTTATTGAATTTGTTGTGGGAATTAATGCCCCAATAACCCATTATCCCAGATATTGTTCTATTTTCCAAACAAATCAGTTAGTCCTCATCTTAAATTTTTTTTTCTTGTAATGTGAATGTGAAACATACTGTCTGAGTATATAAAAATAAAAAAATACAACGCATGAAGCTAACCTGTGTCTTGGTTGTCTTAAAATAAGCTAGGAAGACAAACAGTATGATGATAGAATGAAACAAAACTCATCTTACACTTTTCCTCATCATACAACACTAGGAGTAATTAGCTCATACATGAACAATGAAGTTTCTTGATGTCTATTTCTTCTACATGGATCATCAACTGGTGACAATCCTAACTTTTTGCCAGGGAAATGCAGCTTTAGAGTCAGTCTTTTAGCATGCAATCATATATGTAGCCATCAAGTGGATAGTGTTCTTGTTTTAAATCAAGTAAGCTGCAAACATTAAAAAGTCAGCCAGAGACTCGTGAAGGTACAGTTAGCTTAACAAGCTAGCTAGCTAGTTACAGCTGATAGAATCTGCTTCAGACAGTTGTCATGTCAGAAGGCAAATTTGATCGCTAGAAAGGACAAGCCTAAAAATGTTCAGTGACACTGTTACTGTAAACTGCATTATGTGTAGTGCCAGAACAGAAAGCTTAAAAGTGAACCCACCATTAAAAGATCTACTGAAGCAGAAACAAGTTAAAGAAGATTGTTTAAAAGTTTTTCAGCAGAGAAAGAAAGAAAAAATATTGAATCCTCACCTCTGACAATGAGACCTGCAAAGTTAGAAACACCGGAGCCGCGCTCTGATTGGGTGACGCAGCGGTACAGATCTTGATCCTGATTGGTGACTTCTTTGAGGTGGAAGGAGGCGGCGAACCGTCTGTGGTTGATGTTTTTGGTCTGAGCCACAGGAATATCTTCTCCATTCCTCCTCTGAATCACAGACAAACACACAGACAGATCAGGTGCTGCAGAGGTTGGTAGAGGGTTAACTGCCTTGCTCAAGGTCACAAGGCAAAACTGCACACGCACCTCCCCTCCGCCTCACTCACAGCAGGTTTGAAGGTCATGACTACAATAGAGCCATAATAAAATCAGCAGCTATTAAACTCCTAATCATGTTAGCTGCTAGGATGTATGGCCTAGAGTCTCTGTGTGTGTGTGTGTGTGTGTGTGTGTGTGTGTGTGTGTGTGTGTGTGTGTGTTGGTGGATGACACTTTGTTCTTGGACATACCAGTCCTCAGGGTGGCACATTGAGCACAATGTTTCATTTCTTTGTGTTCTGTCTGTTTTTACACCATCATATTGGGGTCATGCAAATTTATATATTTGTATTTGTTTATTGGTGGAGACAGCAGACATTAATCAACATTAGATTTCCATATAAAGCCAAAATTAAATAGCTTGCCCTGAGATGAAGATGAATAATCTAATATTAAAGGGTTGATTCATCCAAATTACAAAAAATCTTATTTTTTCACTTATCCCTAGTGGTATCTAGCCATGTAGATTATGGTTTTTAATGCTGTCACCTGCTTTCATGAGGACTATCTTTTGGTTGAAGTGGTTCCATTGGAAAGTGTCACTATTATGTAATTTGTCACTTCTGTGAGTAGAACAACGTGAATTTCATTCACCTCCATTTATTATTGTTAACTAAAACAATTCTCAAGGCTAGATACTACGAGAGGTGAGTAAGAAATGATTGTGTGATGGATCAACAGCCCCTTTCAACACACTTATGTATATGTTTCTTGTTCGCCCCATAGCAGTAGACTGAAACATGGGTTGTATTTAAGTGTGTGTGTGTGTGTGTGTGTGTGTGTGTGTGTGTCTGTCTGTACCTGTAGCCAGAGTTTATTGTTCGATGTGTCTCGTCCCGTAGCGATACACTGAAATGTGGCGTTTTGTCCGGCATTCACCTCAACGTCCCCGAGACGCAGGAAATGAGGGGATTTATCTACAGCAAACAAATCAAGAAAATTACAGCTAGGTTATACATATTTGTATATTTAAATGTTTTTGGTTTCATTTTATTTGTCAGTTCAAAGTGGAAATGAGGTGACAGAGCCAGAGGGAGCTATGGATACAAAGCGGTTGGGTTATCAAAAACACACTATATACATGCACTGGATATTTCGTAACCCTAAGGAATATGTTCATTATTACTGCGATTAGATTTTACTGGAGTCAGATGAAACCAAAGCACAGTGCTGCATTGCCACTGGGAGGTAACATCAATGTCACATCCAGTATATATAATTTGCATAGTTCCCAATTCTTAACGACCATGCTGAGATATGAAATAAGCCTTTTAGACCCTGAAGATGCAGTTCAGCTGTGACATTTTTATTCAGGGGGGGTGATTGCAATCATAGATAGCAGTTACTATGGTGAATGAAAACACACACACACACACACACACAAACTTGTGTGTCCAGAAATGCAGCTGTGAGAATGAATGCGTCCACTGTGGTGACTAAGTACTAATTCCTTTTCAAATACTTGCTCCTTCCTATTAGGAGTCCTGCGCCTCTGCCATTAAAAGACTGGGGCTCTTCTTTTTATATTTTCTCACATCCCAGGTCCATTTATTGACAAGATGAATGTCCAGGAATTTCTTTCAGAGATATATCGCTAATGTCTAATGGAGACAGGGACAACAGGACCTCACAAACTGTACAAGGGGACGGTGCAAGACAGTATTTTTTTATTACTTATAATCGATAGAATCTATTAAGAAACAAAATTGTCCTCAAAGACTGCAGTGCTGCTAGTAGACAGATGACCACAAGGTAGTTGTAATTGCTTCCTTTTCAATGCAGGGACCCTCCAGGAGCCTGCCTAAGGCTGGAGATTAACGGACCCCTCAGCTAACTGTAACAGTTTGTCGTCACAACTCTTTTTTTTGGCCTCCAGAAGTAAGGAAACACTCAAGCGAAGGAGAGAAGAAGGCTTGAGACGTTGCGAGAATTTTAAATGGATTGCAGTCCTCATCTCTTTCCTGTCAGTATGAGACAAGACAGCTACTGTTCACTGCTGTGTGTGTGTGTGTGTGTGTGTGTGTGTGTGTGGGGGGGGGTTAAAGAGAGAGGAAGAGAAATTGCTGAGTGGTCAGAATCTTCTCTCTCTATGATTGGCCTAATACTGTCTCATTTCCCGCTTCACTCTCTCCTATTCCCTTTCTCCGACTTCTCCTCTTGCTGCATCCCTCCTCTCCTGTGTCACCTTCCCACTTATCTACCCACTCAGCTGCAACAGAAACCATCCCAGGTACAGTCTAATTAGTGGCCAAAGCTATCAGCGTCTACTCAGCGAACTAGGACTAATTGCTGGCATGCTAATGACTCACCGCACGGGTAGCTGAGCACCTGAATGTCGTCAATGGCAATGAAGCCGGCTTTGCTGTCCGAAACCTCTGCTTCAAATATGACCTGAGAAAAGAGAGAGGGATTTAGCCATTACTGTATTCATTACTATCAACATTGCATAGCATATTAAATCATTTATTTAAACAGGTTGTCTCATTGAGATCCAGGTGTTTTTTTCAAGAGAAACCTGTGCACAAGATTAGACATATTCTGTATAAGCACTAACACTAACACAAACATTCAGACACAATTTACATACATAAAACAGTGGGTCCACTGTTAAAGGAAACAACTTGAAGCAGCAATAAAAATGCTTGATTACAAATTTTACACATGGAATGAGAGCATCGGAAACTATTCTGTTTAATTGGGTTAAAGGTAATTTATCCTTTCAATTTGTTTGTGGTTTATTTGTTCTGTTGAGTATTGCTTTTAAAAATAATGTTAATTAAATTAACCCCAGAAGAGATTATAAGAATATCAAGTTATTTCTGACCCTCCATTAGACTGTAAATAGAACATCTTGAGCAAACAAGATGTATTAAAACAAACTTCAACAACAGCGAAAACATTGGAAATGCCGTTCCTAGGAGAAAACTGAAACTTACATAACCTACAGATGTTCTGCTTGCACGTCACAAACCGTCTATGGCACTGTTACCAAATCATCAACCCTCTTTAGCGTTGTTACTAAATCAGACTCTGTGCCTCTGAACTGCTTTTTAGATGCATTATGGGGGCACTATAAGCTACAAAGTAAAACTTTTGCCATTTAAATTTGCTGTCAAAGTGATGGATCCGATCTAAGTTGTCAGAGCATAGATAGAAAGTCAGCGACAGATGCCAGCGATGTGCATTAAACTGGATAATACCAAAGCTGCCATCCTGACTGCTGCTGGATTTATACATTCTGGCCAACAAGCCAGGAAGGATAAATGAGATTGAGACTTCCTGTTGGATCATAGTAATCGCCTTTGGTACACATAAAATGGCTGCCAGAAAAATGATAATAAGTAATGGAACCAAATGCGGTAAAGTAGAGAATGAAGGTTTAGAGCATATCCATTTGTTTTTCTTTCCCATCCCATCCCTCTCTGTCTTTTCCCTTGTTTTCTTTCATTTCATTCTTCTCTTGACTTATTTAGCAACATATGCTTATTTTCTTGAAATGACCACATCATTAAACAAGTGTGCCGACCAAGAGGTCTGCGCTGATGTCCATGTTATGGCTGCTGAGAGCGGAAATGCCCAAAAGAAACTGCCACACTAGCAGTGTTAGGTCTAGCATATGGGAATGTGAGTCTTCTGGATTTATTGCAATTAAAGTTTTACGGACATTCATTCATTCATTCAAAATAGATTCTCATCAACATTAGTTGTACTTTGTGTTAAGCGCTAATTTGCAAATTAGCATGCTAAACTAAAATGGTGACCCTGCTAACAATCACCTATACATTACCTACAGACTTAAACCCAAGTGGTGCGAACACATGTGACACATCAGACTGTATCTGTATTTCAACATACATAAACCATAGAGGGAATAATGAGGCCTTTTCTATCAAATAACTGGAAAAAAACCAGAGAAAAACAGTCAAATGTGGAATGGGATGATCAAGTTAAGTTACTGCTTATTTTGAGTAGTGTTAATACTGCATTCAATAGGTGCTTCTATTTACCATCATCTCAGGTCATCGGCTCAAGGTCTGAAAAACTACTCTCCTCATCCTCATCTATCTCTTCTTCCCTCCCTCCTTGTCCCTACATTAGCCCTCCAACTCCCACCACTCTTTAATATTTCCATCATCATCGCTCCTTGCAACCATTTCTACCCCCCAAACTTCCCTCTTTCTGTCTCTCACTTGCCGTCTTTGTTTTCTAACAGTGTTTACTCAGAGAGGAGAACTGTAATGAACGGAGGAGAGGAGGTCGCTATCAAAAGGAGAGACTGAGGGAGAAAGAGAATGGGGGTGCAGTTGTTGTCATTCATCACCTGTAAGAGGAAATCTGCCGTGAACTGTTTACCCATAGCTTATCCTCCCCTGCTTGTCACACTCTCCCCTCTCTGTCTCCCTCCCCTACCAATCCATCTTGTCTCTCTCTCCTATCATCTTTCACTCATAGCTCAATGCGGAGCACAGCAGAAAGACATCAGTTGACTTTTAATACCTTCATTGCTTTCTGACTGGCTCGCCTGCCTCCCCAGTCTGCTGATCTTTGCTTGTCATTATAGCCACGTTTGTTTTGGTAGCCAGACCTGACATGACCTAATGACTTCTTCTCTTTTGTGTGCTCCTGTGTGTGTGCAAATGTATACCTTTTCTGAAAAGTCCACTTTTTGTAGAAAGTATGAACTTCATTATTATGAACCAGAGCTGTTTTCAAATCAAGTCTCCTGAGGGCAAGTCCAAGTCATAAGCAAACTGCAAGTCAGTTGCAAGTCTTTCAGGTCCTTGAATGCTGAATAAAGATTAAAGTCCATTCTATGAATATTCTTTATAATACAATTGTCCTGGTGTGCTTATTTTTTATTTAGAAACAACATTTGAAACACATGAAATTGGGACAACGTTCAATCTTTAATGGTTTCTTCAATTTCCCCATTGTATAAGTGGAACAATACAACATAGTTTAAGACTAGATTACATAGGCGGCTTTCGATTTAATTTGAACAAATTATGTTTGAATCATAGTAAATTATAGCACTAGTGTGGCTATGCATGGCCTGTCTGTCACTGTCTTATTACTTTTACTATTCAGGGACTTTAATCTTTAAATCATTATTATATTTTAAACTTGAGATTTGATTTTCTTATTGTTGTTTTAAAATCTTTTGGCAGCAAAGTTATGATTCACAGCAGTCAAGTCTCATTTTTGTGATTTAGTCTCAAGTCTATTGCTCTCTTAATGATCGTGTATCTCAGAAAGTGGATTTTAGATCATGCAGGTGTCGAGCACTCGCTGACTGACTGGTGTCATCAGTGTGCAGCAGGATTACTGATAGCTTGGTGTTGCAAAGTTCTCACATGGGCAAAGCAACTCTGAAACGCTGAAGGCTGGGAACTGACATATCATCACTCCGGAGCAGGGTTTGACGATAGCGTACATCCTCTTATCGACCAATCGCATACATCACTTTAATGTATGCGTGTATGGGCACTGAATCAAAAATGTCAGAATCAGCAGTCAAGGAGTGTTTATAGGTTTAATCCTCTCAGTCACGAGAAATGTCAGCTGGGTTTACTCACCTGCTTTCTCTAAACAAATTCTAATTTATCATCTTATTTCTTATTTATGTGAGAAAATTGTACTCATATGAACCAAAGCTTAATGTGATAGAAGTATCATTATTAGTTTCCCATAGTTCAAGATAGCATCTTCAAATGTTTACATGTCTTGTGTTGTCCAACCAAAAGTCCAAAACCAAAGATATTACATTTACTATCCTGTATGACAAAGAAAAACATAAACGCTTCACATTGGATTGAGTCTAATTAGTCGAGGAACCAACTTACCAACTGAAAGCAATGTTAGATTTCCAATCAAAATACAGATACAATAAAGACAAAACTGTAATTACAAGGCCTATCTATATAGTGTATGTGTGTGTGTGTGTGTGTGTGTGTGTGTGTGTGTGTGTGTGTGTGTGCCTAGTCTTTCCCTGGTGAAACCAGTCTCATTACAACTTAGGCTAAAGTGCTAACACAGAAACATGTTTGAACATGAAAAAACAGCTTCATAATCTCAAATCCAATAACCTGATTTATAGCCTAAAAAACCTACATAAGACTCAGCAAACCCCGATGATTACGTTCAATTAAAACATGTTGACACACGAGTTTCTTGCTGGTGATCTCCTCCCATAGTCACTGAGGGCCATTTGGGCTCCAGATGGGCCATTTGGAGGATGCTTTCACACTTCGCCTTACAGTAATATTATAGAGTCCCCAGGCTATGTGTGTTAACATGATCTGTGTGTGTGTGTGTGTGTGTGTGTGTGTGTGTGTGTGTGTGTGTGTGTGTGTGTGTGTGTGTGTGTGTGTGTGTGTGTGTGTCTGTGTGTGTATGCCTGCTGGGACATTCGGAGACAAGCTATCCCACAACATGCACACATCTGTCAGCACTACACAAAAACACACACACAGATTACGCTGACTGGCTGTCATGAATTACGTAAGGAGAAGAAACCTACTCTGTGGACTTTATAATGTTTAGGTTTCGAGAGTGTGTACAAGATACAACAACGTTAACAATAAAATAAATGTCCAGCATAGTGACACACCCCCATGCATGCAAAGACATCTGCGCATACATACACATACGCACCTAATTTCTTTCTAGCCTAATCGTCACCTCCTGAGCCTCAGTCAACACAAATAAATCAGCTGCCTGCCTCGCAGCATGTGTATGTGTATGTGTTTGTGTGTGTGTGTGTGTGTGTGTGTGTGTGTGTGTGTGGCGATTGTGCTTAAACATGGGTGAGAATAAAGAAATATATACACGATAAAGGGATTGTGCATAAACCCAACCGTTGTATATATGTGGTTATTTAAGGCGTTACCTGATATTCATTGGGCCAAAAGGTGGAGACGGCGAGTTCGGCTCTCAGCCAGTCTTTACCTGAAAGACAACATTACAGTCAACACAAGCAAATAAAGTCACTAAACATGTCTAGGTCATGAAATGAGAGTTTGGGTGGTGCTCTGAGTCTTTACCAGTATAGGACGTGACATTCCATATAGGGTTGGCCAAGGGACCCTTGTTTACCTAAAAGAGCAGAGGAGAGAGGGGTGAGAAGACAGGAGTGTTGTGGAAACATCTACAGAGGGAATATTGCACCATAAAATGATGCCTATCCTGAGTGTATCCCCCCCACACTGTACTTTGATAGATAAATAACATGATCTTACTGTAATGTACTGGCAATATTTCATTGTAAAAATCAATTGTGAATGCTTAATGACACAAACTCTGGGATAAGGCAAAGCAGTCAGCTGCCTCTATTGCATACTAGCTGCATTACTTGTGTTTCACAAAATCCAGACCACATTTCCCATAAATCCTGTTTTGTTTTGTTTTAACTGAAGCGTGTCTGTTCACCAGCTGCCATCAGACAAACAGAAAGTTTTAACTCAGTACTTAAACTTATCTAATGTGGCTTTTTTGGGGTAAAACAACCATATAATCTTAAATAAAGTTAAATATAATAAAATAATCCAGCTTGTGTTTCATGAAATCAAACCTCTCCTCCCACAGTGTAAACTGTTATGTAGAGACAAGTAAAGACATTCTGATGGTCTTGTTTGTTGCCAGTATTGCTATTAATGTCTCAAAATTAGGTATTGAATAGATTGTTTACTGGGCAGGTAATACCAAGTTAATTGAACTCATATAATCAATACTGCATCTCTACTATATTATATTATATGTGTTTATTGTCATTACCTTCACCAGGACGTTGAGGGTGCCAGGGCTGGAGCCGTCGGGGCTGGTGAGGAGATAGTTGAAGTCAATACAGTGGGTGTCATTCTCCTTCATGACTGGCAACTGAAACCTGGCCTTATCCCCAACGTCATACTGAGACACGTCCACATACATGTAGGAACCTGCACACAGAGACGAGGAGAGGGTCAAAAAAGATAGATATAAAAAGAGAACAATTTGGGGTGGAATCAAGTTCACAACGTTGGTGAATCTGACCTGAATCAAGACCCATAAATCAGCTCCTTTTTGTTAGCAGCTGTCTGCTGTACACCACATACAAGCTGAAATGCACTGCTTGAACAGACTAGCAATAGTGCCCACTGAGGAGGTAGTTAGTGTGTACACTCAGTGAGTATTATGACTGGACTTTGGCTGGATGCCCACTGCCTGTGAGACATGTACCTACATGAATACACCAACTTTCTCTGCTACAGTGCAGCTTAAAAATGATTTATGTTGAAGGCATGAACAGCAAAAACAGAAAACAGTTTTGCGAATTGAGCACTTTTCTCTTTTTCCTTATAGAAATAAAATGTTGTATTTATTTAATTTGAACTCTTCCCCTTATAAGTAATTTAAGATCACTTGTCAGTAAATTCAAGTTTATTCAAATTCAAACCTTCTGTATATACTCTGCAATCTACTGTATACGGCATATTCTGGTTTAATTGTCTTAATTAGTTCATATTTAGTGTTTTAATCTTTATTGTGCATTTGTTTTGTTGTATTTTTTGTATGCCACTTAAAATTTTACTGTAGGCCTACATCCTGTGATGTGCACGTGGCAAATAAAAACTCATTGGATTTTAAATCTAAATAACCCCATTTCCCTTTCAAAATCTCTCTAATTGTTAGTATTACAATAAATCCATGTCTGTGCCTCCAATGTACGCCAACGTATATTACAGAAAGCCAGCCTGGAAACCAGGACATTCTCCCGTGAGAACATTGTAGGTTGGAGTCCGGGCAATTACATACAAAACTCCAACCTAGGAATTTTGTCTTCCCCTGGTTGGCCTTCCCTCTTTGAAACAGACACTTTTAAGCAGTGCGTTTCTTGTAATGGGAACAACCCCCCTCCCAAAAGCCTTTATCCTTTCCCTTTATGTTTGCATGTTTTTTATCACACTTCTGCTTCTCTCTCCTCTCATTCCTTTTGGACTTAACAGTACAAGAATCAGTCCCCCCCCAGACACATAAAACAAACCCCTGTTACTGTGACTGTGTCATTTGTTTCTCCTTTGTGATTGTGGGGCTGTTTCGCAGCAAGCCAACAACAAATAAACACAGCAAAGAGAAGAGATGAGAAAAGCTACGTCTTTCTTTTATATTCTTCATTTTATGTCCTTATGAAATCCCATAATGTTCTTTCTTCTCTACTCTTTTCTTCCACCTTCTCGGATAATGATAATGACTGCAAATGTGTGAACGTAAAAGCAGAGATACATATCAACAAAATCAAAATGAGTGAAACTTTCTAGAAATCTTGTAAACTGGCCAGTTTGCGGCCAAAATGGCATGCAGTGTTGATACCACACGCTGCAATTTGCACAGGCTCCACGGCTTGTAATATATCATTACCTGCAGCTATCAGACGATTAGTTACATTTTTCATAGCTATGCTATGGGCTATATGTTTCTGCTTTACAGATTTTGTTTGCATTATGTCCCTCTTGTTTCTGCTGATTTCAGACATAAATCCATTAGTTTTCTAATATGACAGGGTTCTGGAGAAAGTTTTCTACTTATGGAAAGAGTACTTTGTTATGCCTACAGTCACTACTGAGTTCTATCCTATATACTGCAGGAAATGGAGCTCGAAATAACATATAATGTGGGTGTGCTGACAGGAGGACAGTCAGTCAGCCCATCCAGATGTTTCAGTAATCAGCTCAGACCTCAACCAGATGTTGTTCCAGTGAAATATGATGAAATGCGAGCCTTTCCTGCCTGGTGCCTAATCTCGCAATCTCACATTAGCTCATTACAAACAGAGAGAAAGTAGCCATGATAGTGTTTCATTATACTTGTAGAATAGAAGTGAATTGAATTAAACAGATCTAGAGCTGGAAAAATGCATCAATCAATGAGCTGGTGAGTAACTGATCATCTATTCATGATTTAAGTCATTTGTCAAGCATATTGGTAAACATATGCTGGTTTCAGCTTCTCAAATGTGAGGATTTGCAGCTTTTCTCTATTTTATATTGTTGTAATTTTTTATCTTTGGGTTTTTGGACAAAACAAGCTTATTGCTTGCTTAGTGAAGACATCACTGTGGACTGTGATGGGGATTGTTTCTGTATTTTATGACATTTTATAGGCTAAACGATTAGTCGAGTCATTAAAATAATAATTGACAGATTAATCAATAATGAAAACAATTACATTGTTAGTTGAAGCCCTACACAGAATAGAAGTGAACAAACAACTGAACTGAACAGAGCAGAGCTGAACAGAACAGAATAAAGTAGAATCGAGTAAAACAGAACAAAACTGAACACAAGTCAATAGAATAGAATAACATAGAATAGAAAATAACAGAATACAATACAATGCAATATAATACAAGACAATATGTGTGCTCTACTCAAACAAACTTCATCCTAACTGGTTAATTTTATTTGTGTATTACACC
>JAVQJD010105565.1:0-35203 GCA_036023655.1 Nannoperca australis
CACACACACACACACACACACACACACACACACACACACACAATCCATCCAAATGTACACTGTCCAAAAGTTAGTGCCCATTCTCTAACTTTTAGTTTCTTTCTTTTGCTTTGGTGTGCTAAGATGTTTAGCAAATCCTCCTTTGCAGCTGGAGCAGGACAAATCAATTCATGAGGTAGTGAAAGTGCACTGAAATCTGTTTGAGTGTTTACTGCACCTCAACAGGTAATTCATTAATGTGCCTTAAAACTTGTTAAGTATAGTACATGGACACATGGTAGACAAAGTAACATGAGCTCTGTCTTATATAATGAAATCCAATACAACAACACAATTAGGAAATTATGGCTTAAAACAATTGTATATAATTCAATCAACAGCTCTGTGACTTATTGTAACACATCATGAGACAGTCTCAACTAAAGGTTCACATTATAAACCTGCCACACTATATATACTCAAGAAATAGTACTGTTACCTGCAACTGAATTTGACATTTTGGACAAGACAAGTTAATGGTCATGTGAACTAAACCTTATAATGAAGGTTGTCTGTCTGAAATGTTGCATATTTATTATTTTAACAGTAACAGTAATTATAATTGTGGTATACATATTGAAAGTATCACCTATATGTAACAAACCATTTTGCCAATTGTTGTTTATTATAAACCTTATATCTAAACATATTTCAAAATGCAGTTTCATTATGAGAGAGTCAAGTCACTGACACTATACGTTTCCTTTAGAGGACAGTGTGTGGACTGGGAACTCATTATGATGAAAACACAGAGGACTGCCAACACCTGCTGCTCCACTCCTCTTCGGCACAGGAAAAACAAGGAATACAGAGCACACAAATACACATAGGTGAATGATCACTCCAGACACACATACTAATTGCACCACACACACACGTCATGTCAGTACTACGGCTGTGTGATGCAACTCCCATGTTCCAGAGGGAAAAAGCCTTGCACTTCAGACACTAAATATTCCCCCAATGCAGCTCCAAACTCCCTCAGGGGAAGGGAGGTCATAGATGGTAGGAAGTGGAATTAGTTTACTGATAGACGTGAGATCAACATCTTCAGTATAATCCTGAGTAAACCTTCTTGCCATTATACTACTAGTTAGACGTCAAACACTTCTTGATTCTTATTAAGAAGCAAATATGACATAAATACAAAATGAGAAGGGATTTTTTGGGAAGCAAATTAATAATAACAAAGAGGCAATGTGGCTGTATATATGTTAATGTATAGAGCTATTTAAAGGGTGTCAGCAGCAAGACCCAGGACAGGAAGTAGAGGAAAGATTGGGATTTTTCTGTTGGGTGAGGTCAGGAAACTAGGACGAGCTGAATCTCTTTGCTCGTGCAATGGGGAGGAGGCGGAACACAAAAAGCAAGTCATCAATTTTTAACTCCCGTCTCCTGTTTGTGCTATTCAGTAGCTTTCTCCTGTGCTGAGCCCCCTGTTAGCCGCTTATGTAAGTGCACTGTTGGGAAACTTCCTCCAGACTGAGCCCCAATGTTGGACACTTATATAAGTGCACTGCTGGATACTGCAAACAGGGAAATAACCCTGTTTGTCTGGAATCCAAACTGAGACACTCAAAAAGTGGTTTGGCATTAGCGTTGTCGATTGCCAACTACCATCTACGAGGCAGGCAAAATGATTTCAAAGCCTTTCGTGGAACTACAAACAGGCGTCATCAATTTATAGTCTTCAGATAGCAGATTTCTGAAAAGATGACTTTCTTAACAGAAAGAAATTCATCTGACAGCAGAGATGATTCCTGTCAAAACATAACTGAATACAGTAGCTATCTTATTACTGAAAGTTTTCAGGATTTCTGAGAGTGAACTTTCAAAATAGGAAAAGATCAGATAATTCATTTTCAAATAAACTGAGAAATCCTCATACCTAATCCAAAATATAAGTTGTTTGTAATGGCCTTACAAAATCACTCATTTGAGTATTTTCTGATCTGGCGCCGCCATTGTCTAAGAGATGTTGTGGTCTAATGCTGATATCACGCTGCTTTTGCTTTTAGGTACAAGACCTCAAGAGGTTGCTTGTCACGGAAATGTAAAAATAGATCATTTTAAGCATTTGAAAAATAGAAGTCATATTTTCTGGGGAGGACTGTCTCAAATAGACACTGTACATTCTCTTTATAAAACCTTCATGTAACCGTGCATCTTAAGTTAATGTAACTCACGCAGTACACAGTCTGGCCATTGTACTTGTATAGGGCAGGCAAATACAGTAACATGGGCCAGCATCCTGATTGTGGCTTGTAATGTGATTCGTTTATTTACTTACTTTAATATGCTGCTCACAGGGAGGTTTGGAAATTAAAATCTATTGGTTTTCCACCAACCCCGCATCAATTATCCTGTCAGTAATCAGATGCATACATTTATCCAACAATACCTTCAAAATAAGCCACAAAACAGATCACAATGGTGAATGAATGTGTAATAAAAAGCCATCTATACAGAATAGTGGGTATACTGGAGTACAAAGGAATCCACTAATAGCATTGTGGCTTCACCAGCATTCAAAACTAAGGATATCTAATTTAATGAAGGCATCTTTAAGGTGTATAATGATACTAGAGTTACAGGAACTGAGAGGGATAATGAAAGAGAGGTTTAAGGCACTGGTTTCAATGCAGGAAAATTTAAGGAGAATAAAAAAGATCTGATCAGGATGTAAGATGGTAAGGAAAAAAGTAGGGTGACTATGTTTAGTAATTAGAGGGGAGGGGTTAAAGGAAAATGTGTTGTAGGTACAAGAAGGCTTAGCCAGGCTGAGGAGAAGATAACTAGCAAGGGGGTTGTCTCCGGTTTCGCTTGGACGAAGGAGCAGGATGCAAACATCTTAATCATGTGAGATGATACATCCTCAAAAGGAGGGCGAGGGATCACTTACTCCTCACTTCCTCCCCTTCTTTCCTTCCCCATCACCATAAAAGCCATTTTCTCTGAGATTCCATTAACGTTCATACGCTGAATCACGTTGTCTGCCAATCTTATGTTAGCTCTTTCTATCCTATTTAATTAGGTGTTTGGTAATTACAAAGATCTGATATCTATCATTAAGGTGGGATGTTGAATATTTAAACAGCACAGGTGTAGTTTGACCCTCAGGGTGCTGTAACAGTGTCTCATCAACTGAATCAGCTTTTCTTTTTAGCCATATTCAAAATAATTTACTGTCTTGACAACACAGGGACAGATGAAGCTAGGTTCATCCCAGGGCAGGGCCCCGATCGATGCTCCAAACAAACTCCTTGGTCACTTTGATGTGGTGTAGTAGTACAAAAATGTGTGAAGTTTGTCACTAATTCATGCTCTTAAGTTACTTAATTTGAGATCATGAATTAGTCATAAAGTAATAAGTAAACAAATAGTAGGACTTGAAGTTACAGGTTCTGGTGGGTAGGTCAGTCTTGGAGTGTTAAAAACAGGCTATATGTTGTGGTTTGGCATTATTAGGCTACTGCATTCATCGCATTTGTTCTTGTCCCCTTGACACTCTTTAATACAGTTGTGATCCTAAACTGGATATAGTGTCAACAATACTGGACAACTGTGTTCGCTAACAGTTAGCTGCACATTTTCCACTGTCTATCCTGATGCAGTGCAAAATAAACAGTGATAGTTGTAAGAAAAATGCAATCTTAGTGAGCCGTTTGGTATTTAAACAGAGATACATGGATATAAAGTGGTTTGTTATCTCTGAAATCACTTACATATCACATAATTAACTAATAATGATTAATTAACTAATTCATTCAAAAGCAAAATGACTAATCTGTGCCAGTTGAAAACAGATTTACCCATGACACCGGCAAAGCTTTGTAGATCTCTTATTTGCAAAGAAGAAAATCACATCCTATTTTCCCATCTCAATTCCACTGTTGCAGACATCCTGAATCACACCGCTGCTGGTAGGCTGGCAAGCTTTCCCGTCTCTCTCTCTTACCTCTACTTATCTTCTCTCCATTGCTTCCTTCCTCACCCTCCAGCCATCCATCCATCCATCTTTGCAGCCCAGCGCTGTGTTGTGAGTCAGCTGCCACTGTCTGTCCCTCCAGCTGTGGACCCAGCTGTCTGGGCCAGATGGGCTCATCTCCACCTCATTCTCCCTCATCCATGATGTCTATGAGGGCCCCCCTAACCTGAAGCCACGGACAACTGGCCCCACAGCGTTACTCTCCCTGAGCCAAAACAGTATTGAAAAGAGATGTTTCTGGTGCGTTCAAATGAGGTGTCGGCCCAACTCACACTGTGACACAACTGCAAGCTGTAATTGCTGTTAATTGTTATAGCACTAGCACTGAAACATTACTTTTTTAAGTGATTACTCTTTACTTTGTAACAACTTCAGAAGGTGATTTACAGGTTTACCCAAAACTGAAAGCGATTCCTTTCTACTTGCCATTGTGAAGGTAATAATCAGGGTACATGCTCAAAGGTTGGTGGGGAGGGAGAGTGCCAGCTAAAGCTATTCCAGAATAATACTGGCTCACACTAATCTCCTGCACACAGGGAGAAATTTTGACAAGGATTTAAGGATTTTAAATACAATTTCTATACGCAGTAAAAGCCCAACAATAGCACTGGGGAGAGAGGGGGACAGAGCATGGTGCAAGAGAGAAAGTTGGGAGAGGAGAGGGGAGAGACGGAGAATGCATGAGCAAGAGAAAGAAAGAGTCATCATCTTTCTGGGGAGCCAGATTGCAGAGCTCTAGGGTATGAGATGCCCCTGTGTTTAAGATGCCTGCTGAATCACATCTAATTTATCCAAAGCCTACATGAAGAGGAACAGCAGTTAATGTGAGCGTGTGTATGTGTGTAAAAGAGGGTGAAAAAGAGAGAGATCAACAGAAGACAGACAGACTGCACTGTACAACAGCTTATTTAAGACATAAGCCTTTTTTGATTCTCTGTTGGGGTCTATGTTCGATAAATGGAAGTGCCTATCAATTTAAACTCTTGATAGTGAGCGTAGGGTCCTTGCTGTTATCACTGAGATTAACACATAACAACAATGACAAATCTGCAGGGAACAGCTCGGGGGGAGAATTCTCATGGCCTTATACTGCACATAAGAGATACATGGCTGGAGCTGCAATTTTGTCTGTGGTTGATAGCATCCTACACAGTTTGCAAACACAGTCATAGATGCTGATGTACAAGTACAACACAGACAAAACCACTAGGCATATGTGCTTGTATTTACTAAATAATTATTTGCAGAGGCACTCATGCATCTATGTGTGAAAAAACAGCAACCTGCGTTCACACATGGTTTTCACTGGAGAATTAATTGAGCATGGCATAATAATATGTTCAAGGGGTTGCTCAGTTAATATACCAAAATAGGGGAGGTGTACTATGTACCCCTAGCATAAACACAGAATTGTATGGCATTTTATGTTTGACAATAGCCTCAGTATTCTCTAAACACGATATTTAAACTAGAGTTTTACACCAGACTAAAACTAAACTGGATTTGGCTAAACCTGACTCAAAACTAAATACTCAGGAAGCAGAACTCTTATTATGCAAGATAATTATTTTTTTAAATAAATGCTTGAAAGTGATGTGTTATAATAATACTGACAACTTATTTTAAAATTACTTTTGGCTTATGTTTTTACAGTTTTATGTATGAATAAATCTATTAAATTGATATGTTATTCCTTATGGTAACTGACTAAAAAAGCTGTATTACAAGTTCTAAATAAAACCTGCAGTTACTATGTAATCTCAGAGCAGCACAAGATATAAAGATTTGATCAGAAACACATTTAAGCACTGCTAAAACCCTAAATCTCAAGTCTTAATACATCTTAACTCAACTGGGATCAGTTATGCTCCCTTTTAGTACCCCTCTGTGTTAATACCCCCATTGTAGTGAGTAGTAATGGTACACTACTTGTTGGAAGCAGTTTGTAGATATACTGTGGGGATATATTTCAGCAAATGAAACGTTATTTGGCTAACTTTGCAGTTACAGTGACAGATAACTTTTAATTAACATGTTTACTTATAATATTACCTAAAAGGAAAAAGACTCGTTATGGCAAGCAAAATTGTAATTGAAACAGTAGAGACATGTATTTATCCAGGAGTAGGGGCCACAACAAGCAGAGAATAAACCAGAGAATGATGTAATGCCATGCAGTATTTGTAGATTCCAGTCTGCACAGATATCGGTTTGCACAGCTTCTCGGCACTGAGTGTCCTTTCACCAGGATGACCCAATCTTCTCTTGATATTCATACCTGTCATTTTAATCCTTTTCCCCAAAACCAGCTCCCAGCTTAGACCTTTAAAAAAAATCCCTAGTTTTTTCATTCCCTCCCTCTGGGAGGCAGTTTGGTCATAATCCCCCTTTCTGATGTTTGCTACTTTTTGTGTCATCTCTTATCTAAAGGAGAAACCCCTTGAAATAAACACTTTCCACTGATTTCCCCCCAGTTCTCTGTATACAGTTTCACTTATCACTGGCAAAAGTACAACTTTTAAAAAAACTGAAGCAGAAAATATCCTTTTAGGGTATGCTTTGGGTGAAGTTGTGCCTACATTGAGACAGATTGTGTATGTGTTGCAGGCATATGTGTGTGTGTGTGTGCGCGCTCCATGTTGTGAGTGCAGGGAAAGTGCACAGACTCTGCTGCAGTATAGCTGACTGGAATCAGGATTTCAGAGTTAATGGACAGGGTGACTGCTGCCTCCTCGATGTGTCAGCCTTCGTTACACGCTCTGCACACAGAAGCCACCGCCGCCACCGTCCACAACAGCAGGAAGCACAGCAGCCGAATACATTTAAGAAAACCAAAATACAAAGGACAACTGTTTAGTCTACTGTGTCATGTGTACCAACCTTTGAAAGCACTGTGTCTGTTAAGTCTGATTACTCTTTGTTCTCAATTAATACACAAGTATTTTTTCTTTTTCTTTGCTTTGACGTTCCCATCCTCCAATGTTCATCCTTGTGAACTGAGAAAAACGGATCTATGTTGCTTACTTGTAAGTGTGATGCCTGTAATTATCTGTGTGTGTGTGTGCTTGAGAATGTATTTTCTCATGTAACATGCCAGCTAGTGGTGTTTACTGCAAACTGTTTCTTCGTAGGGCTTTTTGTATCAAAGCCAGAGTGTAAACCGCGCTGCCCAGTGTGCTAAATTGTTGAAGCTGTTTGACAGCAAAGACCTTGGACTCAGCCACCCGAGTCGGGCCCCTACAAAGCCAGGCTTCCACATGGCCAAATGACCCCCAACTGGATTTTTCACAACTACAATTATAGGTCAGGAGCTGGGAAAACAAAATCACTGTTTATGAATCTATACTGGATGGCACACCTGGCAACCCTTGGAGATGATTTTGATTTCTTTTCACCCAACAGACTTAAGCTTTCATATCAAATCTTTGCTTGAAACCATGTGAGGCAAAGAAGATCATACCACAGGGTGATAGTGAAATAGTGACACATATAGACAGACCTATAGAAATGTCCTCAGCATTTCTATACCTCTCTAATCATTCCATTCTACCTTCTTCTCTACCTCCTTTGACAGCTGCTAGTGCTTAAGCTCAGTAAAGGACATTAAGCACCTAAGTGCAGGCCTGCTACATGCTATCACTACATGAGGGCTCATTAGGGAAGAGTCAGATGAAGACATCAAGTTCTAGAGCTTATCTGTTGACTTGCAGCAGCTCAATGATGAAGGGTTAACATGTTCAGACTATCAATAGGCAGATGGAGAGGCCTGCTTTGAATATGTGAACATGACTTTCCATCATGGTATTGACTGCTGCTGCCAATCGGGATGGCAAAAAAAGTGCTCTGCTTTTTTAATGGCCAGGAAAGGACTGAGTTTTTAATTAGAGAGCAACGTGATTATAAAACAATAACAAAGTAAGTTGATGGCTACATATATGCAAGGGTAATCTTTTCAATTAAAGTCAATCTTTAGTTAACTCAATGTTTTCCCAGTAATTCTTATATGCCGCCTTTTCTTCTCTCCCTCTCTCATCCTCATGCACAACATGAACACAAGCAAAGAGCCAAGGCATGAGGTGACATTGCCAACATAATAATTAGCCGTGAAGCTGTCATCTTCTTCTCCCGCAGACTTAATGACCTAGAGTGGCTGTATCAGTGGATATTAAATTAAGTCATTTCAAGCCACCAGGAAGAAGAAGAGCAACCGTGCGAAAAAGCCACAAATACACGTAGCTATTAAACACACAAAGTATTTTCATACTGCTACTGTACTGTGCTTACGCTATGACATGACAATGATAATGCCCAATGATCATTCTGTATCAGACAACTATTTACTATGCAAACACCAGTCATGGGATGGAAGCGATGCTGGTAGTCTGCTTGCCTTTCATTGCCGAGGTGCTGTATTAAAGTTCCTTTGTAAGAAAATAGTGGCCTCTCATAGCTGCCATTATAATACTTTCCCTCAACACCAGCTGCAGCTTAAACTCTAAATTGAAAGGAAACTGAGAGTAGTAGTGTAGTGCCAGCATGCAAATTCTTAGTATTTATAACACAAGGCCCCAACTATGAATGCAAAAGAAACACTAGCTCTCAAATATTTGTTTCGGTTTGTGAATTAATATTTTCGCAGGCTGGCAAAGTTAATGCCATGGTATTAGATCCCTGACTGATCTCACTGAAATACAAGGTAAAATGTTCTTTTAATCTAAAATGGTTGTGGAAAGTATCATCAACCTCGAGTAAAGGTGAGGAAAAAATCTTGCCAGGCACTTCAGCTGCAAACAGGAAATGAGCAGGTTGACACCGAGTGTGTTGGGTTGGAGGGGAATTACGTAACAAGAACCATCCAACAAAAGGGTCAGTCACTGAATAATTGAGCCTGAAAGAGTAAGACACCTGCACAGATCTTCCACCCAGTTAACAGACTCCTGCTAAGACTAATACATGATGCAGAACAACACGTCTTGGTTCTTACCACTGGATTGTGTAGAAACATGTGCTGTGTATGAGGGGTTGTATGTAAAAGCGGAGTTTCGCATAACACTGTGTTAGAATAACGGTAGCCTATGACTACCAGGACACAAAGCAGACCTGCAGTATAAGCAGTGTCTGACACTGACTAATTCTTCACTCACGAATGGAAAAAATGAGTGAAGCTTGATTGCTTGATTTTGTCTGTTGTACACAGTTAACAAACAAACACATTCTATGATAATAGACAATAGAAGACAGAGCAGTACTGTACTTGACATTCAAAATTATGCACTCTGGCATTTGACTGACCAAATGCAATGTAATTGTAACCTTAATTCTAGACCCAAGACATTATCACAAACGTGTGCTTGGTTGCAGTGAATAACAACATGTCCTGACCAAAGAGATCTTTATGTGAGGGAATGTAATTCTTTCTAAGGATAGAATTACAGTTTGGGAAGACATCCAGACAGAGCCACGTTCTCCTAATCCAACTTCTTCATAAAAGTCCTTCCCTCTTTGTGTGGAGACCTGCGGCTTTCATATCTCTTCACACTCTCTGTACGTGACACACACATTGTTTATTTATATGGACACAGGCTAAGTAAACACATCACATATATGCATTCAATAATTTAGAGAAGGAAAGAGGGCTATCTAAGCACTTTCTAGATGCAATCTATATTTGAAGATTAGGTTAGGTGAAATTCATCTGTACATGTTGTCTGTTGTTTTCAACAGTGATTTCTCTAAAATCTCTGCTAAACTACTGACACCACTTCCTATACTACAGCCTAAAGACCTCTCCACTACCTACAGCACCACAAAGAGGGCATCAGATCATTTATTTCTACAATAAACATGCACAGCAGCTACAGTGTGGTAAAGGTATGGTTAAGATTGTGGTGATAGTTAAAAAAGCCTACATGCCCATCCACCACCCTGACCTTCACACCACACATTACATTAGAAGGGCTCCTGTGCTGGTCCTGGATGCCGGCGTTGGATGTAAACTGTTTGTTGCAGAATTGTTCAATATAAGCATATGTAATTCCAACTAATAGTGGGTGGGGCCTTTTTTTATTCCCAATTGATACATACAGATATGTTAACACAAAAATAACTATATGCATTGCATTTTCATATCTTCTCTTTTATTTTCATTTCTGTTTACAATATAAGCTATGTATATAATATAAGCATTCTGGCCCAGTGTGATACATATGATTTAAATACTGGTTCACTAACTTCAGTAACTGCACATGTTGGGGTGGGAGGCTTTATTTACATAAATATATGAGTTTTGTAGGATGCCCCCCCCACCACCACCACCACCACCACATTGCAGTAGTGATGATAGATGGGGGCAGTTGGCTTTCAGTCCCCTCTCCCACCATCAGGCTCTATAGCTGGCAGCTATAACGTCCTGCTGTGTTTATCAAATGCCAAGATTACACAGTTGATGAAAGAACCTTACACTCTCTATTCAGCCCAGCTCTGTGTCTGGTCCCGCCTATGCACTGCGAGGGTTTACAAGAATCGCTCTGTGTCAAGGTCTGATAAAGTCATTAGGCTTCCACACTAATAGGAAATCGTCAGGGATGTCCTTTTTTAACCAATGATAGGCACCACTGCTAGCATGTAACACGAGAGGATGAATGCTTATGGAAATGAGAAAGGAGAATGTAATGGAGGCTCACTAATCTAGGATGATTGGAACTTCAGAGAGAACCTTAATTTAAAAAAAGCACATAGAATTAATGGCACACAAAACAACTGAGTTGAAATTTAATCATGGGAGGAAATGGATCCCTGGCTCTCTGGATTGGCTTGTGAGGCAGCTTAACTGTAGGTTACATAAATGAATCTGTGAATACAACATTGACAACCAGGGATGTGCTTTGGCAGTTATTCTTAATGTTTTCTCGTGCTTTTTTTCTCTCTTGGCTGCTGTAAGTCCAAACATGGAGTCTGCTCTTCCAGTCGATGAGGCGTAATTTGATTGCCATGGAGTGGAAATAGTGAAACCTACAGGTTCAAATCTAGTCACAGCTCATGGTCCTATGGCTTTTCTTCCTCAGAAGGCATGCAGACCTTGAATTTCAAATAGCGTTGTTGAAATAACAACGTTGCTGAATTCAGCGTTGCTGAATTTCTATGGGGCAGAGAGCTTTGTGCATGTATGGTTGTAACAATGTGTACAAAAATCTCACCATACATACAAGCCTGCATTTTTATCTCTCTGTCTTGTTTATTTTGGTTCATTCGTTGGCTCTCTCATCATTTTATTTTCACTCCCTTTGCCATGTTTACGGTGCGTACATTTAAATAATTCAATTTGCAATGCCCAGCAACATTATTTTACTCTGTCTTCTCCATTTTTTCAGTGATGCTTCAACTCCCCGAGGGCAAATTTTCTCCTGTCTCTCTCCTTTAGTAAAAAAAAAAGAGAAGGCTGGTTTGTTAAAGGCACACAACTTTGATTCAATGTCGATTATGCTCTTGTCTTACTCCTTGCTTGCACTAGCCAATACAAACTTAATACTAGCTACTCCTCCCCAAGCTCTTCTGTGAAGGGCTATTAATTACCCACCCACTTGTCACCATTTGTCGGTTAAGTGCCCATACTCCTTTCTAATCAAAGCCACTTTTACTCAGCTATAATAGACTTTATTTTCCTTGTTCATATTCTGCTACATGTTACATTAGAAATATTTTAACATTTATTGAGTTAAACTGGGGATTCCTTATAAACATGTTTTATTGTTTGGATTTGGAAGTCGCTTTGGATAAAAGCGTCTGCTAAATGCCTAAATGTAAATGTATTGTCTGACCGCTCATGTTGCTTGCCCTGGACTCAAACTCTGCACACATTAAGCTTATTACCAAACATAACTGAGATTATTAGGAAAGAAGGGTTGGTCTTCTAACACACACACACACACACACATACTCACACAAATATAGTGTGTTCACAAAAACAGACAAACACACAGAGGCCAGCAAAGGCTTTAAGGACAGCTGACGTCTGCAATTAAAGTTCATAAAATACCTCAGAAATATATTTCCTTCCTAAGGGAGAGTCTATCGGGACAGCAAACAATGCTGCTTTTAAATGGGAAACTCCATGTAACCTAGTGTGAGGACACCATGTGCTAAGACTACTTGAGCATTTCTCATGCCCATGGTGAGGACATTTAGATGTAGTCACTGAAGAAAATGGAAACCATAATCTTTCTTGTAAGGTATTTATTTCTTCCTGGAGTATTTACTCTTAAATTACATGTGGTCTCCATAGATTTTGGACTCACTACCAGTGACAGGATAAGGGAGGACAGCAAGATACATGTGAGTAAACGGAGATAGAGAGAGAGAGAGAGATGGAAAATATGGCAGTCAGACTGCACGCTGGCATCCTGCTATTGTGTTGGCACAGCCTGATGGCCAATTAGCAATAACTAGCAGGCAGGTGGAGGCCCATCAGTCTGCAATATCATACACTTCATTCCATTTTTTACTCCATCCTTTGATCCATTCCCTTTTCCTTCTCCTACTCCAGTGACCACCCACTTCTTTGCACTTTTCTCTGAGGGCCCGGCCCCTCTGCAGGGGCCTGCAAAAGACAGATGGCATTCACAGTTGTGTCAGTGTCTGTGTTTGTATGCTAGTGTATGTTTGCTCCTTCCAGACAACCAGCCACCGGCCCACCAGAGCTGCGGGGCTTCACTTGAGCTATTGGCACTGATTAAGACATGTTGGAACATGCCAGGCATTTCATGGATACACTCATCTTCACACGCACACACACTCTTATCATCTTCTGAAGTTTTAACACTGCAGTGGTGTTCAAAGGCTTCTGTTGAGGAAAGTGTAAGAAAGGGCAGGCACTGGTCACTTGGGACATTTGTTCTTAATTTGCTTTAAATGTATACTACATTTTCTTTATAGAAAACACTGTGTCTTTTAAAATGCAGAACACTGCACACACTTTCCTGTCATACTACCTGGTCCTGAAGACAAAAGCCTAGGGGAATATCAAAGAGCGGTAAACAGTAAATGCATATTACTGACTTGAAAAAATTTTTCACTGTTCATTCACTCATGTGCCCTCAAGTGCCCTTTATGATTGGACTGTTTTCTGATATAATCTGTGATTTTAGAACATAGCCTTTCCCTTTCTTCATGACTTTCTGGCACCCTGCAGCAAAGAGCAGCTACTGCATTCTCCATTCATTAGGCCTATAAGAGGTTCATTTTAATTTTGTTTAATTTGATTTCAGTAACAGGTGCTATTATCTGGAAATGACCTGAGGCCCAAGCAGATACCTGCGTTGAATACATGATCAGTGACACTAAATAAAATGTACTTATTCCTTTTACGGTGGGCAAGCCTCAGCAAAATCACACAGCTTTCTCCTTCCTCCAGAACAAACATGCATGGCAGAAAGGACATGAATGAATGTTGACTCGCACAGTTGTGCAGACATAGATGCAACTTTTTGTTATCCTTTCTTAAATCTCATGGACTACTACTACTAAAGGAAGTTAAATTAATGTGGTCATGTAATGAATGCATTTTCAAAAAAGAATGCTTTGTTATATAATTAATCCAGGAACAATGCTTGGCAAATCGGTGAATTAATGGTAAAACACTTCATGTTCAGATTCATTGTTAAGGCCTAATGACTAACCACAGTCTTCAGTCGATGTGTACCACCAACAAAGGAGTAGATGTTAGTGGGTTAATCTGTGCCTCAGTGTTATATTAACAGCGCCTTTTATAAATATTTCCAATTTACATGCATGCCACTTGTGAAAACACAGTTAATGACTTAGAAAATAATCAAAAGCTAATTTTCGCAAATAATACTCTACTGTAACAGCTCGGTAGGAGATTTCTGTAAAACTGGGGGTTCATAAAATTCTCTCTCCCTTTGACACAACTAAAGCCTTGAAGCTAATTACAAGAACATGGACACTTTTTCTCTCTCAGACAAAAAGGAACCCAGGCAGCCTCCCAGATGGGCAGCTGGAACTGCATCAGCACTTCACTGCATTAGCCTACCTTGCTTCATTGCCACATGGAGCAATATTAAATGCAAAGATAATGGCTTTGCAAATTTAAATGTCAGACTACATGTGTGAGAATGCTGACTTAGTGGTCGATAATAATAAAATAATGTTTTAAATTGGATCTAAGATTTAGTTTGTTCTTCCTACTTTATTCAGTCTCTGTCAAGACTAGAGAAAATCTAAAACCATCCTTTCCCACTTGCATTACATTGTTTCCTTCCTGTTTTACTTGAAACCTCTGCTTTTTTCTGTTGGCTCTGTGACCATTAGTGTAACTCCCCCATCAGTCTAAAGACAATTCCACTCTCCTGTACCTTTATTCCAAGGCTGCCACGCACTCCATTTTGTTTAAGAGGAAATGGGCATCATCATAGTATGACACTATTCTTAATTTTCCAGCCCATTTCCTCACCTTGCTGCTGTCATCTCTCAGCACTTGTAGACGATTTTCTCTCCACCCTTCATTCTCCACGCAATCTATCACAGCAGGTAATCCATTGTTTAAAGAAGATTGTCCAAATCCAAATCCATTTTTTAGGTTGTGTACACTGTATGCAAAAAGAGCAAGTTCCTGTAAGGGAGTTTCCAACATATCCAAATACTATGCAGACTATGATTATGTATTATTAAATCTAGTAATTAATCATAGTGGAAACAAAGATGGGATGGCTTCCTCATATGACTTTTTTTGCACCATTTTGTTACTAATTTACTGTAAAGCCCGTAGGCCTCTTCAATTTATTCTCTCTATCAGCATTTTCTAAATTCCTTTCATTTTCCCTCTCTAAATGCATGTAGACATCAAGCTTAGACAGGTCAGCAATGCATCCCACTAATGACAAAGTCATTTTGAGACAGCCAGCCACATTTCAATTAGTAAATGTGGAGTATTTGTCTGTGATATTATACACTGGGTCCTGTGCATTCTCATCATCACATGGTATTAATCAAACTCAGCTTAACAGTGGTCAAACATTAATCAAGGGATCATAGGAATTATTGAGGCGCATGCTTCCACCAAGTCACTAGATGCACAGACAGGGTGAACATTCCTCTAAGGTATAGTGAAAAACAGTGACATACATGAGCACAGTGCATGCACTATAGTTTTCTTTTTTAGAATTTAGCACAATGTAGTCTGGTACACTCCAGAGGGTGTTTCCACACTGGGTTTATATCTTGTTCTGCCAATGCAACTAATCACAAACAGACATATACAGTGTAACATCCCATCCCATAATGAATGCATGTCAAATATTTATAACATACATAGCTTATAATCATGGGTTCACATCTTATAACTTACAATGAAGTGAGCGAATGTCCAACTGATTGCAGACATGTTATGTTATTATCTTATTTTCTAATAAATAAGCAAATGTATTAGCCTGTATCAATAAACTAACACATTATATTATTGTATTTGAATTAATATCACAGATGATCCACATGTGATTCTCTCTGATCCAAATCCAAAAAATACAAAGCCTGATAAAGATAGTGATCCACGTCAAGAAAATCACGGTCTGCTAGCAATATAATGAAAGCTGCAATGCAGCACAGTAGCACAGTGCTGTCTAGTGAAAAATAAACATGTAGCAACATAGTTAATATAACTAATCAGATGTGTTTTAAATCTGTTGATAAAAAGTACAACAAACTATTATTATTATTATTATTATTATTATTATTATATATTCAATATAATATTTTATTATTTTATTTTATATTTATTAATATTTTATTGAAAAATGTATTATTCAATATAATTATTATTATATAAAATTATGTTTGCTTTAAACTACAGAGCCAGCTGTTTAAGGACATTGCTGAGCTTTTAAAGACATTCACACATATAGCACATCCTCTTAGGCCATGTTCTATGCTTTCCTGAACACCCACATACTTACATACAATCCATACGGTAACATAAGTTGACATTTGAGTAGGAAGAGAGACAGTTAGTTAGGCCCTGTGGACATGAGAGCTGAAGCCACTGGTCCTCGTTGTGTGTCTCACCACCCCCGTGCTCCTCTTCTTCATCTCCTGCACCACTGGCAGAGGAAGACCTTTCCCAGCTCGCTCAAGCAGCCCATAACGTTAGCTCTCTGTGTGGGAGAGCACCATATTATAGCTCTTATTTATGTTGACTTTACTGCCATAGTATCACCAAAATGAAATTATGTTACCGAGAAGTTTTCATGCACCAAACCCAGCCAAATCAATAGGTATGCAGTTGCTAAGATATGATACAAAGAATGAAAAGGGTACTGTAGTTAGTCATGTAGTCCCTTTCTCGGTCGGTCTGACCTACTTCTATTACTGACTCCATTCATTATTGTGTGCAAGTGTGTGTAAACCGTTTGCATGTTTTCATAATATTCTTCCATGTCTTTATAAGCATGTCCTGTCTCAATGCAGTGTGCCTTTGTGTGCAAAAGTGTAAGTGTGTAAATGTGTGTATCTCTATGCTTGTGTACGGATCTGCTCTACATAATGCTGACAGACAGTGAGGACTCATTGCACACACAGATATCTCCTGCATTGTTTTCTCAGTCAGATATATGCATCACAGCACTTCTTTTCCATAGTATTCATCATATCAGCACAAGGCTTACAGATCAGTCAGGAGGGCCAAATGGAGGTGATATCTATTGTATTTATTCATGAAATTACTGTCTAGACATCGGAACCAAGGAGGTGACTACAATTGCTGAATGCAAACCAGAGCCAAGTGCGTGAAGATGCTGTCAGTGCAAAGCAGTGTTTATCTACAGTGTGAATATGAAACATTGTAAAGACCAAACCTCCTCACAGAAAGGGGATATGTCTTGCTTTATAATAGTGTATTTACAAAAGATGACTAGTCTTTTGTGATCTACACCTCGTATACCTGGGTGTCCCCCACATCAAGTGTTTTATTCTGTGGAGGAAATTGCACCTTTTAAGTATTAAGCACCAAAGGCAAAAATTAAACATTCTGGCCATCTCAGAAAAGGTAATTGGGCTATTCTAAGTAAGTAAGTAAGCGTTACAAAGTTTAAAACACATATTTTACGAGTCCACCTACTTCACACCATGCCCTTTAATACATGGTGGGGTTTTAATGGGGACACTGGGTTTCTAAGAAGGTTAGTGAGGTCACAAAGAAACCAATAACAAGATGAATGCTAGTAATTCACTTCCTGGTTTTTGACTGAACAAGGCCCTCTGTGTTGACCCCCATAATAGAGAATTGCCTAGAATGTAATTAATGACATGGATGTCCTTCAGGAAACTACTTCTTGAATTTTCCATCACCAAAGAAATCGTTTTAATTTCCTATCAAGCCTGGGTCAGAAGTTATCTAAAGCATAGTGGAAGACTGATTAAACACGGCTAGCCAGAAGTAATCACTTTGTTTTTTTCTTGCCCCTGTCCGCTAGGCCGCTTTAGTAGTTCTTATGAGGTGTGGCGTACACCTGGGGAGTTTTGGACGACACAGGGCTGATTTTCAGTGATAAGTGAGGGAAACCGAAGAGGGAGAGAGACATTTTTCTCTGTCACTTTGCTTTTTGGGTTTCATATTTCACCGCCTTGCAGTGTCCCAGGAACCATGAACACCCCTTACCCGGCTCCTTCGCCCACCCATTACACCTTTAATCACCTCTCTCCCTCTTTGTCTTTTTATATCCCCCTCTAACTGTTTCCTCGCCTCGGCCAGCTCCCTTGATGGCTAACCCTTTAAATTTGCTCGATCATTATCGCTACAAATTAGACTGGTGGGTTGAAACGTCAGCCTGGAGAATTTTTAAGATGGACAGCTCAGAACAGTGGTGGCTTTAAATGGGTCTGTTCCCTTGATTTTAGAGATGAACGTCATTCTGGGGTGACAGAGATTGAGAGAGGGGAAGTTATTAACATCACAAGGCTGGACACACACACACACACACACACACACACACACACACACACTGATTCTTTGAAGTAATCAGAGCATGTTTGTGAGTTGTTTACACTGCCATTCATCATTTGACTGCATCAGCACAGAACGTCTATTGACTCCCCCTTTATACCTGTGGGAATCAATGGCTGCACTTTTTTCTAAATTTGTTCATCGCTCCTCTCTTGATGTAACACTCCTGTTTTATGACCGGTGCTGATTTTCACATCAGCTGTGAAAGTTCACATTAGATTAAAAATAAGAGCTACTCATTTGCCACAGGTCAAGGGGTCGTGCTTTGGTAGAACTAAAATTGGCTGCAAGTAAAAGACTGTAGGTGGCAATAACCAGCACAATATCGGGCACAACATCCCAGCAAATAAGAAGGCAGGAGGCGAGTTCAGAGCAGACCTTAACACAGCTGTCCATATCTTTCAGATTCTTTCTTTCAGGGAGCTGAAACATGCCAACATACATTTTGCAGGACCTCAACCTATACACGTGGTGACAGATGCACACTGTGCCTTCTTTCTGTCAATTTCTCTGAGGGACAAAAACCTGCAGCAATCATCACTGACCCCTCTGCAATCAAACAGAAGGTGTTCTTTCTAGCCTGCCTCTCTTTGAACATCCTACACTACAAAGCCAAGGGCTGGTGGGCAGACACAGAGGGAGACAGAGAGAGAAAGATCAGCAGTGTTGAAGTGAGGGATACAGAGTAATCCTCTTCCAGCAAGCATACTGTACACAACCAATGCATAAGCACACAAGCTTAATTTAGTTTTTTAAATCTTCTTCTGTCTGATTGTACAGAGGTCTTGAGGAAGACATCAGATGTCCTGGGTGGGTGGAAATAGTGGAGGACGTCAACACTACACAACTGGGTTCTTGCATCCCACGTGATGTAAGGTTTAGGCCACTCGAACATATGGTTATCCGTCAGGATATTCTGTGGTTTCTGTAAAGCTTTGAAAAAAACAAACCATGTCTTGTTCTTCCAGTTGTTCCTAAAGCATTGAGGTAATTTCACCAAGACCAGGATTTTTCCCAACCTTAACCAAAGGCTTTGAGTTACCTAAATGTAACCATACAAATGCAAATCATGCTTTAGAAAACAAAAGATATGTTTGCAGATATGTTTTGCCATTTTATCAAAATATTCAATATACATTTTCCCTCCTTGTGTTGATGAGTGGCATTGCGTTTCTTACACTTTGTATATTCAAATCTAGTTGATGTATATGAATGTAAGTTTTAGGAGACATTGTTGGACTGACACACAAACGTAAAATTTCTCTGGGTTGGCAAAGAGTAAATACTGTCAATACATTTAGGGGATTTGCGGCACATACATAAAATATTAGCTGTCCACCAAGACTCCAACCTGGTAGTCATGACTGTTGCTTTTGCTTTATCTCCCTTAATATTTAAAGGGAGGTGAAATTTAAAAAAAAATGTGTGGCCTCAGAAGGCAGTTTAATTCAACATGTCATGTCATGTGTGGGTGTGTGTAAGCTACACTATGCACCAGAGTGTCCCTGTCACACTGTCAGCATCAAAACACAACTTTTAAGCCTAAAAAGGAAAATATTAAACATCAGCTGGAATCGGATGTAAGCACAGCACACCATTAAACAGCTTCCTGCAGCGCATCTCCTATGGAAACAAACATTGAGAATCCCAAAACAAATTCATGCCTTAGATTCATGACAGAAAGAGAGTGAGAGAGACGTAAAGCAGATGTAAGGCGAGAGAACCAAAGCAATGCAGTCTGAGTGGAGACAGAGGAGTGAAGGCAGATGAAGGAGTAGATGAAAAGCAAAAGTGACGGGAAAAGAAAACACAAAGGAGGCAGCGCTGGCAGAATCCCTCACCTGCATTTCCTCCCTGCCCCTTCCCCCATGACCAAATGAATAAGTGAGGAGAAGAATGGAGAGGAGGAAGGAAGAAAGAAGGCAGGATGGATTGAGAGAGATCACGCATGGTTGAGCATGACATCACACGTGTGCAGAACTGCACTGGCTTACATGAGAGATGAGCAACTGAGTGTGGTGTTTGACATCCAACCATGGATGGACCAACACCATCACCACGACTGCAGAGCCCCAAGATAATAGCGCAGGCCGAGGTGAGGAGCGAGGCTGCAGCTGAGGTTCGACTGATACATGACAGTGATGTGTCAGGGTCACAGAGGCTATCTGGGTGACTGGGGGGTGCAGTGCAAGTGTTTGTGTGTGTGCAATTGCAGTTTGGAAGCCCAGTTAATGTTGTAAAAACAATGAATATGCAAATACACTTACAACATGGCCAATGTTGTCTAAGAGTTTGACGTGGCTATTGTCATCTAGTTAGTGTTGGTGGTGTGATCACCAGGACAGTCGATGAGCAAGAGCATGAACCTCAGTAATTCTCTCACTGGTCTGGTGGTTGGAGCCTTGCATGGTAGCTTGCTGCAATCACATCCAGAAACCACATCCAGCAGTTAAGGAGCACCATTATCATTCATTTGGAGTTGTGCCACCGGATGAAGTCTTTATTGTAGCTTTGTTTTTGGTCTCCATGAACTCCTGAAAGAAGCATCTGGCTCTTCAGCTAGGTAATGCTTCACAATGTTCACCAGGGGCGGTTTGCTGTTGAGTAGGTTGCTTAGAGTTTATCTTTTAGAGCTTTTTTACTCAAACAGCTGCCTGGTGTGGCCAACAACAATGCTATGAGAGCATGAGAGTGAACCAAAAGAGTAAAGTTGTGGGCCAGACAGCTAAAGGATGAATTTAAAATCTCTGTAAAACTCTGTAAAGCTGAGGCTGAGCAGAGTTGGGTGGTAATTCTGTAGATTCATCTTTAAGTCTCAACCTTTCTTTAAATTACAGCATCTATTTGCAATTATAAATATAAATTGAGTGAGACTTAAAAACCTCTTTTATCGTAAGTTGACCTTAAGGTGATTATCACCTCAGCAGCAGTAGGTGCAAGACCTGCAATATATGTGAAAGTGTGATGGTTGAGAAAACAAGACAAAAAAACAAAAAACAAAAGAAGAGCCCAGTAGAATGCTTAATGCACTCAAATAACAGTACAGAGTGCCTATTTAAAATAAATAAGAGCCTATGTCTTTTATGTGTCTTCTATGTGTTTTTATTCACACAATCTTTACTAAAAGGTAGTTTGTTGTGCATGTGTGGACACTACACATCAAATAGTTGAATTCTTAAGGAAAATATACATCATAGTTCATATCCTATTTTTGCATCTGTCATGTTATGGGAAGTGGATGAAAACTATGTGAATGTAGAAACAACTTCAACATGGAAGACCATCCATCACAGGCTCTGTGACGGTTGATGCAGCTGTTGAACATGTCAGAAGTAATTGACATCCCTTCAAAGTGATGTAACGGAGCAAGCGTGTCATTTTAACATCTCTTCCTGCTGTCGTTAAGATGGAGGCGCTGAAGAGACAGTGAGGGCACATGACAAATATATTGTGCTTTCATGTCAGTTTTCACAACTTCACTCCCTAACTCTGTTTCTCTTTTTGGTCTCCTTCACATCTCTGTTTCCTCGCTGCCGGTCTTTACCTCTATCAGCCTCTATTACATTTGCTTTCGCTCATTCAAGCTCAATCTGCTTCCTTGTACTATCACTACTGCCCCATCTCTCTTTTGCTCTCAGCCTATCCTGACATTTTTTCCAAGCAGAGGTCTGAGGCCAGCTGTTTCTGTCTCATTTGAGCTGTTTCAAGTGTTCTCACAAAAGCAAAGAGAGATAGTGGTGGTCTTGGCAGGGTGTGTGTATGCAGTAACCGCTGAGGGATGTGGATCACAGAGCAGAGGGTGAGGAAATATTGGAGGCTAACAGAAAACACATTTTAAATCGACAGTGGAAAATTCCGGCTGGAGTACAACCCATTTTTTGAGAGTGTGTATGTTCTGCTTGTCCTAATGAATTTCAAGAAACAGGTTTGGTCAATGGTAGGCAGGTTTGTTGGTGCACACAAGGTGACAACTGAGAAACAGCAACAACTGAGTGTGGAATGGAGAGAGAGCTTGAGAAGACACCAACAATGGATGAGTTTGCTGCATTTTCTTGTTACAATCACCATCACAATCCACTAGAGAGGTCAAATTCATACACATGTCCATTTTCAGTCT
This sequence comes from Nannoperca australis, assembly GCA_036023655.1. Taxonomy (NCBI): domain Eukaryota; kingdom Metazoa; phylum Chordata; class Actinopteri; order Centrarchiformes; family Percichthyidae; genus Nannoperca; species Nannoperca australis. The sequence continues at coordinate 22,156 of JAVQJD010105565.1, forward strand.
CACTTTACAAATGTTCCTAGTGATTAAGTCCTTAATACTTAAAAGAAATCCAGATTGTTCTCTTAAACTGACACTTCAGGTCACCAAAGTACACAGTCTTTGGTACAGCCTTAAGAATGCAAGATTCTTAATGTATAAATATAACAAAATCTTTTTGTTATTTATATATATATATATTTGTTCTAGGGTGTTTCTTGTACAGTATGAATCATTAGATAGTGAAATTGTAGGCCCTTACACAGAATATGTTTGAATCAAAAGATGCAAATAAACAACAAGACAGCATCTGAAACTAAAAAACTAATAATAAAAGCTATCAGTACCCAAGGCTTTCTGGTCAGTTAAAAGTGAAGTGTAGTAAATCCAAACTCAATCTCAAACTTTCTCAACCAATCAAAACAAAGTTTTCTGCCCCAAGCCATTTCACCTTAAACAGATAAGAAGTCCATAAACGATGATTCCCCAAACACAAACCCATCCGACAGCAAGATGGATTGGGCGAATAGCTTCAAAAGGAACTCTAATTTTCTCCTTTAGATCAGTCTGAGCATGAGAAGGCATTCTTGGCACACCTTTTCGAATTTCTCAACCTTGTCTGCCTACATACTCACCCACTTGCTCACATGGGTGTAGGTCCCAGGAGTGAAGGGGGAAATAGCTCAATGCTAACACACTCATTGTTCCCTTTCATTATTCATGGAGGCTAATGGAGGTTTGGATAGCAACCACCGGCAGACACACTCAGGAAAAATGGGGCTGGAAGCAGGACGAGTGTTTTGTCTCACCTCTGTTTTGTCTATTGCCCTCTCTTCCTTTCACTCTCTCTCTCTCTCTGTTTTCCCCTCTCTCAGTCTGTCTGTATTGCTGATGCAGGGCTTTAACAGAGTTTCAATGAGTAAGATCTCTCAGGCTGCTGTGTGAGTAATGGGACACTGAGAGTGTGTGGAATAAATAAAGGAGGCGACCGGAACAGCCCTTCCTGCCCCAACTCATCCTCCTCCTCACCTGCTCCCTTATCCTCTCATTGCAATTCACATGCTGCAGGTTGCAAGGGGATCAAAAGACTCTTCTTGAATTCTAATGAGACTTCCTGGAAAATAGATTTTTTTCAGCGACAATCTCTCTCTTTTAAGATCTATCTGCCATTTGCAAAGATTAAGGTTTTTATTCTCTCTTTAAAAGTCCCCAGACTCGAACTTGATCTTAGTGCCAACTCTGTACCCAAGCTACTCTAGATCGAGTGCTGACTGCTTTCTATCCATCTCCTACATTAGGTAGAAGGAAAAAAATCTGACTAAGCAGATACTTTCTCTGCATGAATTATTCAGCACTGAGGAGAATGCTCTGATTCGCAGTCATAATGGGAGGTCCTGAAATGGTGCGCTGTCCCGCAACCCCTCATATATATTTCAGACCTTGGCAAAGACTCTGTCATGCAAGAAGTAGAAAGCCTGCCACTGTAGGGGAAACCTGCAGTGATGGAAAATGACTGGTTTTGGGTACAGGCAAACATGCCCTTCCTCTCCTCGACTGGATGGTCATGTTACTGTATGTTCACTTTAATAAATATCAATGACAACACAAAATACAAACAAAATGAAAATAATACTACTTTGAATAAAGCCACCTTTTGAAATATAGCAGACCCTGCATCTGCTGTAATAGTTAATAGCATCACAGAGCAACACAAGATTGAAGAGTGTGTGGGGGGTATTTTCCCCATCTGCTCTCATTAGATGAGGCATGTCACCACTTTGTGGAATTTAGCACATTATGTGATCTTTTTTCAGATCACATAATGTGCTAAATTCCACATAATGTAAAAAAATGTTTTTTTATTCCATTAGGGAAGAAAAGCCAGCCTCTCAGACACTTTTAAAGATGTAGCTGTGCACCATCATTCCAGCATCCAACTTGCCATTACTTTTGGCAGAGTGATACATCACATCACAGAGCCTTCGGATACGTCCTTCTCGTTTCCACCCACACTCCAATACTCTCGTTTTGCAAACTATTAAATTGTCCCTGTTAGTGTTTTCCCTCTCTCCTTCATTGCGACCAAAGACACGATAGTCAGTCACAGAGCAGCTTGGGCTCTGATGAGGACTATCCGACTCTGAGAACATGGTGTTGTCTCTGTCTAACAGGCCTTCCTTTGGTGCAGTGCTGCTTGCTGACTCTCTGGCTTGGATAATTGCTGTCTATATTCTCCCAACTCAGCAGCTTCCTCCCAAATCATAATGAGGAAAAGTTGTGTGTTTGTACACGTGTCTGTGTGTGAGTGTCAGGTGGGCAAGTTGGCTGTACAGTGAGAGATACATAAACAGTAGTACAGAGCACCAAATCTAAGCAAAGGATCCGCATGGACTCCACTAATGCTAAGGAAACATAAAGGAGTGCAGGTTACTGTTATTGAACTGATTCTATGCAAGACAGCAGAAGCAAAGGTGTGTGGGTTAACCAGCTAAATTTAAACTTGAGTTCAGCATAACAGACCAATACTGAAATAACTACCTACAGCACATTATCAATGTATTATATCTACATAAATAATGTAAAAACGCTGACAAATGTCATAAGTAAATAGCAAAAACCTAATAATGTAACTTAATTTCAATTACATAATATTTGCCAAGAAATGACAGAATTGGCGGCATAAGTTATCGTCATCCTTTGTACAATACTTAGATTTACATTTGTTGTCTTGCTGATCAAATGAAAACTGGAATATTCTAGCTAAAGTCCTTAAATGCAGAAGGATTCTTACAGAGTCATAACAAAGCCAAATTACTTGCAATATTATGCGTTTTGAGGCTAAGTGTGCTCATGAATATTTATTACTATTTTTGCTGTATCTTGAGAGCTTTATCTATAGAACCGTCATGGAGTGATGTCACTTGAAATCCTCCTGGCTGCAGACATCACAGGCAGGTGTCACACACAGATCCTCTAGAGGAGACAGTATAAATTAACTGTAACACATGCAACCTCAACTTGTTCCTGCCCTACTTTGTAATTTCCCTCACTACCCTGTCCTGTCTCTTCATCTGTACATTCTTGTCCTCAACAGTTCTCTCATTCCTGTGTGTCCATTAGTCCAAAGCTTTATATGGGTTTAGCTAATGGGGGCCTGATTAATGGTGAGGACTCAGCTCAAAGCTATTAGCTTCCTGAGTCCCGCAGGAGAGAGTTGAAGAATGGGCAGATGTAAGGAAGGGGGAGGAGATAGACAGAAGGAGGGGAGTTTAGGGTGAGGCTGGGATATAGCATGAGGCCAAACGAACAAGGGAGACAGCAGGGTTGTGTAATGAGGATGGAGATTTTTTCACTGTTATGGAAAAGTCACAGTCATCATGGCTGAATTTATCAGGTATCTAATTATCTCTAACAGGCACAAACTGTAGATGGACCCTTCCGGCCCCAGGAGACCCACTTATTCCCCTGCCAAAGAAGTTCACTGTCAATCCTCTCCAGCTTAAAATCATGAAATGATTTGGAAAAGAAATCTCCATTCAAAGTTAAGAGTATTAAATATAATGGTTTCATAGTCCAAACCCCTCTGAGATACAACCAAATGAATCCAGACATGTGAGAGGTAAGCAACAGTTAAAGAAAATGCACCAGCTAATGAACAAATGTTCAATTCTTGGGGATTGACACAGATTAATTTAGATGACTACCCCTAGGCCTAACAGATGCCTCTGTAGCTTCTACAGATGCTCTCATCAGATCAAGTTGTTTCTCTGCTTTTGACATCACGCTTTATACACGTTTATGTTACAAGATCCATCAGTTAATGAGTGCAGCGGAAAGGTTCATCCCCCCAAACTGCATCCCGCCCAGGGCACACTGAGCTGGCCTGCTGTGTTACAAGACTATTCATGGAGCACACAAATGCCATTAAAGTGATTTAACACTATCACAGGGCCACAAGAGTGTGACTAGGAAACATGCAACAACTACAAAGTGAAGCACAGGGGGTAGATTGAAATAGAGCGGATATGAGGAAGCAGGGAGGCAATCGGGGAGAGAGGGATTTCAAAGACAATTCATAATGTGTGTTATATCACATGCAATTATTTAAGTTGTGCTTCAAAATTGAGACATTTCCCATTATCTACTCAGCCTACCTTTCATTATTGCTCACTTTGTTTTGTATGTAATAATACACCAATAGAACCAAATACAACATCATATTTTTAAGCATCTGCAACTTGAGAAAGTTAACCAACCCAGTCGTGTCATCAAGATACGGAAAGAAACCATTTAGTTTTTTTGCGATGTGACGGCCTCAGTGTGGCACCTGGATGCCTTTCTTGTGTGTGTTTGTACTGACCTTCCTCAGGTAGCTGGGGGCGGAGCTGAGAATGAGGACTGATGTAATGCACCTGTACGAGTTAGAGTCGGGAGTATATAAGGAGTCGAAGAGGAGAGACGGAAAGACACAGATGGTGATCCGACTGGGAAGTCTGACCCTTTCGGAGTTTGAATATGGACTTGGACAGAAGCCAGTGAAGAGGAGGAGCTTGGTTTTTGGTGTCTTCCTTCCTCGTTCTTTGTGATTATGTTTGTGATGTTTGAGGTTACTCCTTTGTCTTTGTGGTAATCTTGGATAAAACTTTGATTGATTATCTGCAACTTTGGTGTGGATTTTGGGATGCTGCACTGAGAAAGAAGACAGATACTGGAGAAGGAGACTAGAAAACCTCTACTGTTCATCCATTCTCATCTACTGTGAACACTCTTGGGTAAAATCTTGGCTATCAGTGGTAGTGGTTGCAGTGTCACTCTCAAATGACAGGAAGGGCGCTGTCATTGATTGAGGGGCTGTTACAGTGTAAATATATATCTCATTGCCCATCACACACATGAATCCACTATTGACAGAAAATATGATATGAAAAGCCCCCCATGTCCATGTCAGTGTCGCATAGAGCAAAGACTGATCCGGACATGCTTCTCTACACTTGGAAGAGAGTGACCAGAAAGTGAGGGCAGGTTGTAGTGATACATTTTTGTATTCATTTCCTGCGCTGTGTTTGTTTTGTCATAACTCGTGCTTTGGAACAGATTACGGTGCACCTGTGAAATCATCATGAAAGACATGCACCAGAAAGTGAGAAAGAAAGGAGCAAGCAGATAATAGAGAGACAGTATGAATGAGCCGAGGAGAGGCATTGAATATAAAGGGATGGATGGAAAAATAAAAAGAATATACAATGATATATCTTACAGGTTATAACAGCTGGCCTGGCAGGTACTGCATTTTTATCTGAGGCACGAGCCCACTGATATAATAGCCACATTTAGAGACCGCTGCAGGAAGTAGAATGAATGTGAGCTGAGGGTGGGGACAATCCATCAATTTATTTTTTTCATTTGCACAACAGATCTCATTTCATGTGTCTGAAAATCAGCTAAACAAAAGGAGAGGTCCAGTCCACGTGATGCCAAGTGACATACTGAAATAATAATACATTTTTTTTAAAAAGCTACTGCATGGATGGGGACACTTCTGGCAATTTATTTTGAATAAACAAAACAGGATGCAGTGAAGCTGGTGGAGACAGTGGGGAATATGTGGATGTCCAAAACACAACATACAACTGAGAAGACAAACCTTTTCGGTAAATAAACTGTCACTTATGGCAATATGAGTTAACTATAGCTGCCTGTTAGTGAAATTAAGAAAAAAGAAATGCATGTATACAAAGACATAGAAAACCAGTCCCAGGTTATTTCTTTATAAAATCACTCAAATGGAAGAATATGTTCCACTGAGATCATTTGTGAAGTAAGTAAACGTCTTACTATAAAAATTCAGTTTTCTCCAACAAAAAGCGTGTCTGAGACTAGAAAATTTAAGATTCTAGCAATCCTTCCTTCTCTCTTCACGTCTTTTTTTTCATTTGAAAATAAAAGGAGTAGAGGTTGAACCATGGCTCTCTACCCCTGAACAATCTGCTGTCTACTCATGATTAATTGGCCCAGCTTTTGCCTAAGAACACCTGGTGAGCTGTGTTTCTGACATTTGTGCACAGTGACAGCTTTGCGTTGTTTCTCACTCTGACCTTTCTGCATTTGCAACTTTAGCCTTCATTCTCACCGCCATTTCTTCAGGTTCATTATCATGGCTGGCTACAACGTGTGCAAAGATAGCAGCTGCAGAGGATGGGAGGCCAGTCACCAAACTTCACAGAGAAGATGAATGTCAGGCCTACCTGCATGCAGACTAGCTGTGTTGCTCCAGGTCATCATTCTCTAACAAGCTTTGTGTCTGCAAATAAAAAGCCTCTCTGATTATGTCATGATGAACACAACCCAGAAAAGATTTAATCAATAATAGATGATACACTGAACCGATGTTGAAAACCTACTCTCTACTGCAATCTGACTGGAGATAATATTTTCATCCTCTGCTGAATGTATCATATGGTGAATTTGGTGTTTGAATATCACTGAGCGTCTCTCCCACTGTATTACAGACTACATTCTTTTCTGCTGTAATGACATTGTACCTTCATAAGCTCTGCTGGTTCCCAAAGAACAACCAGAGATCTGTAGAAAGATAATGTTTTTGGTAATTTTGAGCAATCACTTTCAATAGAGTTTCAATAGGGTTTTGATTGCGCTATCCATCTCAACAGGTCAGCCATTTGCCTACTTGAATAGCGAGCCAGGGGAGGGAGAGATGTGCATTCACAGCAAAAAGCCTTCTAGTAGTTAAGGGGGCATAATCAATTCTCTAACCAAAACACCTTTTTGGTTGTATAAATTGAGTGCATCATATTGACAAACTGTTTTTCTGTTAATCACCATAATCACTGCACCAAAGAATCACTCCGTCGGATGAAATCTAACAGGCACGAAGCAAAGAGGTACCAGTGAAGGGCTTTTACTGTATGCATACTTAACTTTCAAGGCAGGATTGGACTATTACATATCAGATAAAGCAGGTTAAAATAACAATGAGGCTCTATGTAACTGTCAGAGACAGGATAAATAATATAAATAAATTAAAAGAAATTCATTTTTGGCTGAAAATAGTAATCACAGTATATTTATGTTTGTCCATGCATATATGCACCTGAATAGTCTTGTTAACCCAATATGTAATTGATTGTTGCCTAGATTTATATTGTTAGCATCTAAGCGAGTGTGTCCATTTCAAATATTGAGCGGGTGATTGAACTGGGAATAGGCTGCTATTTTCTATTAATATCAGTAGTTTACCATTTTCTGCCTTTAAGAGACAAACATTTGCCTTACATTTTGATGGTGCTTCAAATCAAGTCTCATTTACAGTAGTCCGTATGACTACAACTTTATGAATCATAAAAAGGATTATAAATACACAGAACAATTAAAATATAGTTAAGTTATTCAGCTGGAACAATAAATGCTCTCTTAAGTCATGCAGCTACTGTAAAAATGATATCGTAACAAAGGCAATGAATAAAATGAACTGAGCTGAGCTGAGCTTCTTTGAGTCTATTTTGGGGAACAATACAAAACAATGTAAAGCTAGGACAACAATGGCATTCAGATTATGAAAAAAAAAATGAAATGCACATAGGGTGATTTAGATTTTTTGACTGAACAGATTAAAACAATGTAAACATTTTGAATAAATAAAAAAAGAAGCATGAAAATAACAAAATAAAATAATGCTTTATTGGCTTCTTTGGACCCACATCAGCCCTTACTGCACAGTCAATCGCTGACCTGTTTTTTATTTATTTCATGCTGTAAAAGAGAACAACACATTGGCTCAAACTGGCAATTCTGACCAATTAGGTAATCTGAACTGGATTTTTGAAATACATAACGTCAATCACCCCTGTTTTAGAAGGAGCTTACTCTGCTCTCCTGGTTACATGTATACAAAGAGTTAGTACACATGTCACACTCTTCCATTCTGTGTATCTCTATTTAGGCTAGTCTTGCATTTGCCTTTTGATTCCAAAGGAAACCAGATTGCTGCTGCGGTGTCTTAGTCAATCTTAGTCAACCTTTTCAATCATGGTTCTATGCACTTGATGTAAAGCTCTTATTTTTGGAAGTCGCTTTGGATAAAAGCATCTGCTAAATGCCTAAATGTAATGTAATGTAATGTTTGAGGAGTTGAGAGTTAATTATGTTTATTTCCTTGTGTACCAGTCTCGGGACATCGATCGCGGAAACAAGAAGGAAATAAAGGAAGCCAACAAGTACTACTTCATCGAGTCAACAATCGCTCTCTTCATCTCCTTCCTCATCAACGTCTTTGTTGTAGCGGTTTTTGCTCAGGCCTTCTACAATAAAACCAATATGGAAGTGGTGGGTATACGGTATTAAGAATCCATTCCGCTTTACGAAGTGCTGCTGAAGCTGGCGTTATTTATATTGAAACAACAAACAGCGCCCAGATCCTCAAGTCGTGGCTCATCATGTGCTTGTGTCTCTGACTACAGAACACATTATGCAATGCCACCGGCAGCCCACACACAGATCTCTTCCCTCTCAACAATGGCACACTGGAGGTGGACATCTACAAAGGGGTACGTGTGATCATCATCAACAATAAATCCTTACTGTTGAACTGTCACTGAGACGTTTAAGATGATTTAAATAATCTCAAGTCAACTAATTTTGTAATTGGGCATACGGAGGGCATGATTATTAAATAACCATCTCTACTCTTTATCTTTAAAAAAAAATGTTGTTCAGGGAGTGGTCCTGGGCTGTTTCTTCGGCCCTGCAGCCCTCTACATCTGGGCAATAGGGATCCTTGCAGCTGGGCAGAGTTCCACCATGACGGGCACTTACTCTGGACAGTTTGTTATGGAGGTAAGAATGACCATTGGATATATTTACCTGGAAACGGGCTCAAAACAAAACAAATATAAGTCGGTGTGTATGCTCGTGTTTTTACTTTCGCGTTTGCTAAGGGTTTCCTGAACCTCCGGTGGTCCCGTTTTGCTCGCGTGCTGCTGACCCGCTCCATTGCCATCACACCTACACTGCTGGTAGCCATTTTTCAGGATGTTCAGCATCTGACGGGGATGAACGACTTCCTCAACGTGCTTCAAAGCATGCAGGTCAGGACAAATCATCTAAGAAAGAAACTCATTCTGTCAAAAATCATCTTTAACATTAACCTACTCTTGAACAATCTGCAGACACGTTTTTTAAAAAACAATACATATCCTTTTTTTACCTCTGAGTAGTACATAATCAAATATATAAAATATTTAGTATGACTTCTCTTTCCGTTCAACAGCTTCCATTCGCTTTGATCCCAATTCTGACCTTCACCAGTCTAACGTCCATAATGAACGACTTTGCAAACGGATTGTAAGTGAAATGTATACATTTTTTTATCTTCTAATAGTTTCTTGTCTGTGCTAATTTCTCTGACTTGACTTTATCATGCCCCTTGTACGCAATGTATTTGTTAGTTGTATTTCTGGAACTGTAAGTAGTTTATTGTTTACTGACAGGGGTAATGGCCTACATTTGTGCAGCTTTCTCCCCTGTCAGTTTCTCTCTGTATCTGACACATAAACCACTAGCAAACAATAATCCTTTAATTAGCAGTGCAGTCCTCAAAGTCACAGCTTCTGCTTCCACTGCAAAACATCTCAAAATTTAGGAGACGGACGGGACTGAGGCCGAGGACCCACGTCCACCATCCGATAGTCTTTGCTCGTTTCAGCCACATATGAAGCTAACTAACAGAATCATGACTCTGTATTTCTTTTCAGGACATGTTTTAGAATCAAAGTTGATTCTACTTCAAACTGAGGAAGTGAAACGCTTGATTTTTTTCCTTTGGTTCTGTGTGGTGATTTTATTGTAGTGGAGAAGTCTGTGTTTAGGCATTCATTGAACATATATAACATAACTCATATAAGTCACTCTATTCATGAGTGAGTTCAATTATTACTGTGATGTTTACTGAATTTTGCTCCTTTTCCCGACACGACAGATCATTTAGTTTGATCTTGTTGTAAGTCAGAGTTATGCAAACTAGGAATTTACTCAGTAGTGTTTTTTTTCACGATTTGCTGTTAATAAAAATAAAAAATAAACATAATTTCCCAATCGTCCTGTTTAGGGTGTGGAAGGTTTCCGGAGGCATCGTCATCCTGGTGGTTTGTGCAATCAACATGTACTTTGTGGTGGTTTATGTGACGTCGCTGAACAGTGTGCTGCTCTACGTTCTTGCTGCTCTGCTCTCCTTCGCCTACCTGTGCTTTGTAGGCTACCTGGTGAGTTAGATTACTGCAACATTACATTTATTTTTCAGACACTTTTGGTCAACTTTTTCATGCAGACAATGATTTTAAGTATAAACTTGTTACTCTCTAAGTTAACATTAATCTTATTTAACTTATTGGCTCAGTCAGTCCATGGACATATTGCTCTTTAAGCTCCTGCAACACAAAACATGTGGTCACAGTACCTTACCTACTGAGGTGCTGTCTACTTACATTGCTTTTTATCTGATTTACCAATAACCATAATGCACCCAAATGTAATTATTATTATATTATAATTATAATTTATAATTAAGCTTTTTAAGTAATTTATAGGAGTGTTTTTCATTGAATAAATGTCTAATCTTTATACTTGAATTTCTAATGACCAGAACACACACACAGCAGGGTGCAAACCTGACAGTGTGAGCACACACAAATGCAATTTATGTAAATCAAATTGATAAACCGGTTTGAAAGCGTTTGAACTCCAGTGATGCATTGGAGCAAAGTCAGTGCTAGAATAAACAGTTAATCTGATTTTTAAACCATTTACATAACCACTATAATTAATAAAATTACAATCAGATACAGATTTGAAAAAGTTTTCTGTATTGAAATGCTTCATATTGTTTGTTTGCATGATTTAAATTTTAGAGAAATTCAGAAATGTTCAGTGTTGGTATTAAAGTCTTGTGTCTCACCGTTGTTTTACTGAAACAACATATTTCACGCGTAAGTGTGCACAAACCCGTGTGTGCTGACGTCTCTCTCCCCTGTTGTCATCTGCAGGCATGGCACTGTTTGGTTGCGTTGGGGGTTTCCTGCCTGGACTTTGGCAGCAGGGTAAGCAATCAACCTGCTGTATTCATAGAGGAGCCGTCTGATACCGACTCTTAGAGCTGAACAGGACAGTATCCACCAGCATTCCCGATTCCTCTCGGAGACAGTGAGCCCTGTACACAACCAGGACTTTTCTAAATCGTGTAGGATCTAGAAAACGCATTTTCTGCTAATGTCAGGTGTTTATATTGTGTAGGGCTGGGTATCAGAATTTGGTGTTTCTTATATAACATGCAACTCTATTGACCCAATCATCTGCATCTACTTTTTACAAAATGTTAACTAGACATCTTTGTGAAAAGACCTTCCCCAACAGTCTCTGTGTTCCCACATACTTTGGTTGTCACAGGGAGGATGACGGAGGAAATCAATTAGAAGTCAAAGATTTTACACAGAAGATCAGATGATTTTAGACTTCATCTAACAAGTTGGTTTTACGTAAATTACACCTGCTGATTTTTGAATTTGTTAAAAACAAGCTTGACGTTTTTGCTGCCTGTGAGAGGAGCAGAGCAGCACAGAGGAATGCGTAATATCACCACAATAAAAGCCAGTTTTATTTTGGTATAAATAACCTCAAATTACAGAATTGCCACAATTAAAATATTTTTATTTTTAAATGAAAGAAATTCACGTAACATAACGCACACATTTCATGAAAGATCCCATGTTTGCAATACAACCATAATGACGTGCGTGTGTGTGTGTGTGTGTGTGTGTCCCAATGTACTATTGAGGTTATACAGTTACATGTTCACAAAAATCAAACTTATATCAGCATGGCTGGTGAAACTGGTTCTTTCTCCTCACTTAGTTTTATCTTGTTTCCTTTGAGTAAGAGCTGAATTAACTATCTGTCTAAATTAGTAATTATTTTAACCTTCTTTTTTGATTAATTCCCTTGTTCCCTAAGACATGTATTAATGCTAGTCGCCTCCTGCATTCTGCTCTCTGTGAGCCCTCTTACCTTGATAATGTCAACCTCCCGGTGTCCTGGTTGAAGGAGGATTTTCACTCCGTTTACCTCAACATCCTCTATTGTCTCATCTCAGTATGCCGTTTCTGTAGCAGTTTGATTTACTTGATTTTTGTTCAACAATTTTAAGAATATATAACATCTTAATGGTAATATATGTAACAAAAATCACCAAATGATATACAGTTCTAAATGTGTGTGTGTGTGGGGGGGGGAATACTCCTTAAACATGTTAAAGAAGCTAAAGTGACAAGTTTTCGTTATTATGCATAAATTATGCATATACTTCATTTGTCCCTTCTCATGTGTGAATCCCAGCTGTCTCTTTGTTCTGTGGACAATGTGAACAGCTGGTCAATACAACCAAGTCTGTGAATAAAGGGTGTTTTTTTTTTTGTTTGTTTTAAATATGAGACAGATAAAAACGTGGTTGAATGGAGGACCATTATTGTCTGATTAACAAATGTGGTCTGGGGCTGCCTGATTAAAACAGCTGTTTTTAATGTGATCAATACCCAATTGGTTCATGAAATAAACTCCAGAGTGCACTTTGACCTGGAAATATTAGTTGACGGTGTGCAGCATGATCCACACGGCTCCATTCAAACAAGTGAAGGTTTATATGACTGCAGCCTCGTCGTCGGAGCCTCTTGTAGTGCCTAAAGAATGAGGATGCCAGTGACTTGACTTAATGAACAGAAACAGGTTTGTAGCACTGTGCAGAAGTTATTTCAATCCTTCTTGACTATGAGAGTTTAGGTAAAATAATCTGTAGAAATATTGTTGTTTTTTTTGATACCAGGAAACTCCACATTTTTATTCTGCATTGTCTGTCTGTGGTTAAAGGCTTCAGAAGATGGGGATGATAGAAATGTAATGTAATGATTACAAAATATATGGTTCGTCAAATCAGAAAAGAATACTGTGACTTATTTGTGCTGCTATGCAGATGTGGAAAGAAACCAGCTCATGTGGCAGCTTAAAATAA
>JAVQJD010105568.1:0-12818 GCA_036023655.1 Nannoperca australis
ATATATATATATATATATATATATATATATAATATTGTTTTTCAGCCTATTTCAAGTCTTTAGGACATTAAGTAGGGTGCTGCTATTTATCTACTCTCATGGTGTCCTTCATAACAACATACAGCTAAAAAGTCGTATTTAATGGGCTCATTTCAGGCCTGAAGGAAACACAGTAGATCTTTTAATGGGTGTATCACAGGTAGTATGTGTTTGCTGTAAGTGTTGATACATGCAGTCAGACAGAACAGACCTTTGGGCTGGCCTCTTAAAAGTTAAGTACAGCTATACTTTGCTCTTTTTATGGCTTCGCTTCCTCTCTTACTGCATACACTATTTTTTTGTGGATTAGTGTGTCTCAATGTGTGTATGCATGTACACTTACTGTAAATTCTGTATTACACACACACACACACATTTAAAGGTGTTACAACATTTCTAATGACTGATTTTAAAATGTTTGTCCTAATATTCTCTTTAACTCTCCCAGCACACACACCCTAGATGATGGTGGACTCTACACTGGCTCAAGTGGGCATGAATCTTAGTGAGGCCATGAGAATCCTGGAAGACAGACAGAGGTAAGCATACAGACTATTGTACTTATTCCTTTCATTTAGAAAACAAGCATCAAACCTGACAGCTGACAGGAAATATGGTACAACATGATGATACTATGACGCCAGTGAAGGTGGGCGGGAATCCTTCTCCTTTTCTTTAGTTGAAATGTCTCAGCCTTCTCCTTTCTCCAAATACTAACATGCTTTAAGATTATGGACATACAAACCAGATGAAACACCTGTGTGTCCATTTTAGGTTGAATTTCTAACCAAGGAGCACATGACTGCAACAATATATAATATACCAAAGTAGAGCATTTCTGTGCTGTGCATCTGTTTAGAGAGCTGGAGGAGGCAGGACCACAGAGGCAACGCTTCAGCAGAACCAGCATCCCTGGACCCCTGCAGGGAGAGTGAGTCTCTCTCACTCACTCACTCACTCACTCACTCACTCACTCACTCACTCACTCACTCACACAATATTATCAGTCCAGGATGGAGTTTATTGTTTTACAGTTCTATAAGTCTCTGGAATGATTTTCTCTCTTGACTTGAATGAACCACAAAAAATATTTCAAGAGTAATCTGTTCAACAAAGAGCTAATAACCCATAAATCAGTTTAAGCCTGGTATAAACATTACAGATGAATATGCATGTGTGACTTTAGATTTCAAGATACAAGAACTTTACATGCAGCTCACAACTTCACATGCACATGTGCAGTAAATGTGGGTGTACAGTAAAATGAAAATGTCAATGCCCACAGAGAGCAGAATACAGAACAAAAAGCAACCACAACAATAAAAAACAACAGCTACAATAATATTAATATAAATATGAAAATGAGAAAATAACATTTTGACTTCACTCTGAAGTATCATGAAGGACCTTACCCAAGTCATTTATTTGCTCAGCTTAATTACATATTTGCTCAAGTCACATAATGGCCTTTATATATGCTGTACTGTGTAATATCCTGCTAATCCTGTGTTTTTAGTGAAGTGTTAAACTTGGTATCTTTGTGATAGCAATTTAGTATTTCATGAGTAATTCCATGAACTTGGAGGATGAGTGAGAGACAGATTAAAAAAAGAATGGTCAGAATCGAAGCAGCAGAGGCTGAGATACCTCGATTTTTAGCTCCAAAAACATTGGACCAACAAGATATAATCTTTTATTAGACTTGTCCCCTGTGGATCAGTGGGATAGGGATAGTTAGGTACCCTCAGGTGTGTGTGTGTCAGTAATGTTGATGAGATTAACATTAGACACAGCTCTAAATCTCATTGCTAGAAAAGATTACTTTGCAATGTCACAAATGTGTCGTTTTTGGGTGGCAGTTGGATGACTCGCTTGTCAATTTGAAGCTCTCTGAGAAATGTGTTTACGTTTGGTTACATGAAGAGGTGCAGTGAGAGAGGACGAGTGTGTCAGTGTCTTAAGGCTTACATTTGACTTTTGTTTAGAAAAGCTGACGCTAATCGATTGTTTCTTTGCATCTCGTGTGCAGTGGTCAGGATGTTGCCACTATACTGCACCTAGTTCACAACCTCATACATGAAGAGGAGGAGGAGGAGGACCAGCCCAGCCAACAGTAAGTAGAACTAATCAGTGAAAAGAATTACATAGGCATACTACTGCCAGGACAAGTGAACCATGTAGTGTTTGGAAACTTTGAATGTTCTTTTGAAAATCATTAAGTAACAATAAGTAAATATCTGTTTGTAATTATGAGTAAGATCAATTTCTAATGTGTGTGTGTGTGTGTGTGGTGATTTTAGTATTTTAAGGTGTAAAGTCATGACGGTGAAAAAGCTGAATCATTGCAGGCGTGTCATGTACCCATAGTTCCTGATTATAAAAAACATTTTTTACAGTACATGCATGGTGCATGTATGTATTCTAGACTGTTCTAAATAAGCTGCTTATATGAAACAACACCCAAAATAGACAGAGTGTTACAAGGAACGAGAACGGTTACCATGAAATCCAACAGATACTCCTCCATTGAGGAAGTGGTCAGTATGAAGCATATGATGAAGCTGCTGCTCTGCTGTCTCCAGTAGGATGCAGTATGTGGGTGAACAGGGTCACATAGCCTTGTTGGGTCACAGCCTGGCAGCCTACATCTCGGTGTTGGACAGAGAGCGACTGCGGAAGCTGACCACCCGGATCCTGTCTGACACCACACTGTGGCTCTGCAGACTGTTCAGGTATGTAGCTACAAATGGGAAATGAACTTGACTTATATAGAGTGCTGCAGGAACAAGTCCTAAAACACACAAATGAGTCTCAAAGTCAGTGGAGTTTCTGAATGAGTATTTTGTTTGAACCCTGAAATAAGGTCTGTGGTTAACACAAGCTTTAGATATCTTAAAAGAAACACTGTGTTTCATTAAATACTCAAGTATGGGTGAAAACTAGGTAAAAAATCATCAGTGATTTGAGTGAAAATTGTATTTTCTGAAGTGTAATCATGTTGTCTTTGTAATAACTCAGTGACTCGACACATTGGTGGAGCTTGGTTAATGTGTACTTTGTATTTTCAGTACTCTATCTTTAGACATTAATCTAATCCGTGCCTCAGGTACGAGAACGGTTCAGCCTACTTTCATGAGGATGACAGGGATGGCCTTGTCAAAGTGTGCCGGCTGGTTATTAATGCCCGTTATGAAGAATATGCCTCTGAGGGCTATGCAGTCCTCAGCTCCAAGCAGCCAGTCATCTACCAGAGCGCCTCCAGCAGGCCTGGACTGGGACAGCATCTGTGTAGCCAGGTAGGAAGGGTGGAGCACACAAACTCACAATGATGAAGATGAAAGCCTCTGCGTGTGAAGGTTTCACATGAATATTCCTGACTGAGAATTAGTTTTTGGTGTGTCTAATCTAAGACTTAGATACATAGTGTATATAGAGCTATGTCTCGCTGATATTAGTACTACATAGTCATACACATTTGATTATTTGTATAATAGAAAGTGATTTTTCATGTTGGTGTCTGTGTCATTAGCTCGGACTCCCTCTCTCTAGTCTGTGCACAGTGCCATGCAACACCATCTTTGGATCCCAACACCAAATGGTAGGAGAATTCAAATGAAAACACTTTCAGATTGTTACAAAGAATTCATTTTGACTCACGTTTGTCACTGTCAGGACGTTGCACTGTTGGACAAACTAATCAAAGAGGACATAGAAGCTAAGAAGTTTCCTTTGCTGTTGATCGCCAATGCAGGTGAAGGAAACATTTCGCGATCTACACGTGGCACATGAGATTATTATTATTATTATTATTATTATTATTATTTGATCAGTTGCTTATGCTTATTTCCGCTGTTGAAATTTTATTTTTATGTGATTTTTTCCCAGGTACCCCTGGGGCAGGACATACAGACAAGTTGGGGCGCCTGAAGGACCTGTGTGATCAGTACGGCATGTGGCTCCACGTGGAGGGGTGGGTTCATACTATTACACTCTACAAAAGATGGTTTTAATGTATGAATCTCAATTTCAACATAAATTCATCAAATGCATTGAAATCCTTATTGTGTGTTGTGCAGCTGTAAATACACACCAGGGGTTGTCCCTTCAGCTTCTATTGTTTTTCTCTTTGCCCACCTTCTTCTTGTTACTATTAGCTCCTTTAGTTTTTGCCTTAAGGCTTGACTAACGGAACATTTAGTAGATTCGTCATTCATACAGTACACAGATGGTACTTTGATGTTTTTATAAACATGCAGCATCACCTTTAGAAATGGATTCTTTGGAGTGCATGTCAATTATTAACTTATTTTCTTCTGACATGACTCCAGTACAGCCGTTCTTGTTTTCACTGCTGTAATGTTAACATTTAATATGGCCTTGTTTTCTTCTTTAGGGTCAACCTGGCAACCTTGGCATTGGGTCAGGCCACCACTGCTATGATGGTAATCTAATGTTAAAATACTATAACACTCATTAAATCGTAGTCATTCCTGCTGTCCATATTGGCAACAAAGAGATCCTTTCTGCAAAGATGATGCATTCTCAAGTTCAGCTGAAGCTAGTATGAGAAATCTTCAGTCTGTGTTAGACAAAAAGTGGATAGCTTCCAAACTTAGTGTGTTTAGTACAAAGTCCCCTCTTTGTGCTTCCACAAACAGTGTTTCCTTGCTGAGCTGTGGAAAAGGGACAGTAACACAAAGCATGAATTAGGTATTATTGTGACATAACAAAAGCTTCATATGGTTGAATTTTGGATTGCGTTTTTATTCAGAACAAAGACTGTGGATTTTGTCCTCCAGTACTTGCTTTGAAATAGAAGGGATCTCTTTAGCCAGTACGGACAGGAGGCACATTTTAATGTACATATGGGCATGTGAGTATTGTCTTGAAAAAATGACACCTTCCCTTTAAGTCTTCAGCTGCAAAATTGTTTTTTAAATCCACTGCTTATGCAGCATGTGACAGAACAAAAACTCTTTGTCTTTCCTGTCTTTGAGTTCCAAGCACTGTTCTCCAGCAATGACCGCGGTCACTGTATAGACCGGATGCCAAAAAACACGAGCATTTATGTAGTGGAGAGCCATAAAGCCATCCCCTTTATAGATAAGCAATATCTGTTCTCATGTCTGAAAAGAGGTATAATTACATGTGTACAGTGTAAAAACCTGGAACAGATAGACGGAGGTGTTGTAAGAGAGGACAGGCAAGCATGTGTCCACGCTGTTCGGAGCCATCCCTCACAGTGTTACGGTCTCACCTCACTTTGATTATAGAAGGAAAAAGTTATGTTGACTTTCTCTTGTGACGTGTGTCTGTGTTCATTGTTCTGCCCCCTCCAGGCAGCCATCAGAAGTGACAGTATGACACTGACACCAGGTCAGTGGCTGGGACTGCCTGCTGTAACCGCTGTCACCCTCTACAGACATGAAGACCCTGCACTGGTAGGCTCATATCATTTCATACAAATTGATTTAACACCGAGCTATTCATGCTTTTGGTAGCTTTTGTGGCATTTTTTTGGTTGTCCTCTTGATCACCTGATGCTAGCTAAAGAAATGTAATTTTCTGCTTACAGTCAGACTGATTTAGCCGTTAGTTAAGATTATTATCGGAGTTAAGATTTGTTCAGAATGTTTGGTCTTTGTTTCTCTGAATGACTCACTGCTCTGTGTTTTGTCTCAGTCTCTGGCAGCAGGTTTGACCTCCAGCCAGCCAGTGGCGAAGCTGCGAGCGCTTCCTCTGTGGCTCTCCCTGCAGTACCTTGGTCACAATGGAATTGTCCAAAAAATCAAACATGCCACTGCTCTGGTAAGCCTTCACACTAAACCACATTATTTTTACATTTCTGTGTGTGTACAGATTAAACAAATGAAATGGTTGGTTGGCACAAAGCAAGGCTAGCTGATTCCCCCTGCTTCCAGTATTTATGCTATACTAGGCTAACCATATGATGTCACCAATTTATATACAAGATTGGTAACAATCTTCTAAGAAAGCAAATCAATGCATTTCCCAAACATATTTAAACAGTTGATCTATTTGTTAGGCAATAAAATAATTTGCTTTATCAGTTATTTTATCTTTATCTCTCTCCCTTCCAGAGCCAGCAACTCCTGCAGAAGCTAAAACCTCTAGCCTCCATCAAAACACTGGTAGGTGTTGTCTTAATGCCCTGCCAAAATGATGACATAATGTCTACCAGATAAAAGGTGAACAGGCTGTCTGGTCAGGCTTCAGATATGTTTTTGTGAGAAGCAGTAGCAAGTCAGAGATACCCCAAGTTATTGAAAAGTAAGAATCTGTGCAGTTTTAGTATTCGCCTCAAAAGAGCCCAAAATCTGCCATCATGCTTTGAAGAACAAATAACTGCGCATAAAGCTTTTGTTGATTAGAAAGATGTTTGCAGTACATACAGGA
Organism: Nannoperca australis; assembly: GCA_036023655.1. NCBI lineage: Eukaryota > Metazoa > Chordata > Actinopteri > Centrarchiformes > Percichthyidae > Nannoperca > Nannoperca australis. Next base: position 6,457 of record JAVQJD010105568.1, read on the forward strand.
TTCTGTCAGCGCTAGGTCACACGTTCCATTGCTCTGATTGGTTGTAGGTCTGTTCACTTGCTTCCAAAGGCATTTTGGTCTGCGCCCGTTGATAAAGTGGGTGCCTAGTGCAAGGTGTTCACCTTTTGAGTACTGCAGTAGCATCTGTAATCTGTGTTGTCTGAAGAACCTCTAGACAGGACGCAGCCACTCTAATATTATACTGATATCATTCAACCACATATGTTGACATAGAAATGTTGGCTAATATCATCTTTTTTCCTTAATTGGCAGCTCAGGTGCAATTTTTCTGCCTCTCCATGTATTCATAAATAACAGGTAGAACTTGTAACATGAAGAAATGACCTCCATCTGTTCAACCCAGACCCATTTGTGTTCATAGGATGTGCTCGAGACAGATCTCTCTCCTCGAGGCTTTGACCATGGTACAGAGTTGTGTTGACACTGAAACAGTCTTGGGGGTACATACCTGATTTAAAGGCTTGTTCACTGGCATCCACCAAAGGCAAACACTGCATCCATAGAGTCACTGAGACGTAATGTGAACTATACAGTACTGCATACACTACTGTAATCCAGATGCAGTAAGCAGTCGGAGTGTTGGGGATCAGAATGTTTCCACAGTGGTACTTAAACCCACAGTTTGGTAAGAGCAGGATGAATTCCAGTTTAGTCAGTCACGATGTGACTGTGTATGAGCTTGCAGGTCCATGTTTGAGTATTTTCTGTATGCGTGTAGCTGATGTTGTAGTCAGTGTGGGTTGCCTTGGTTTCAGGGCATGGTGTCGCCGATCCCGCCCATCTCCGGTGCTTCACTGCGGGACGTTCTGGGCTCTCTCATGCTTTCTATTGTAGGTGGGACCAAGCCTCTGCCTGTCTCCTTCACTCGCTCTTGGCCCTCTGTCTTCCCTCCTCTTTTTTTTCTTCCTGTCACTCCTGATCATTTTCCTTCACACACATCAGCTCAGCTGTATTTGGGTCCCCATTGCCTGATGGACTGTTCACTTCTTCCTAAATGTTTAGGATGTGGACCAATCAGGCATGTTCTTTGAGGTACTTCAGGGAATGCCTCTTCACACTCATTATGTTATGTTGTCTTTGGAAGAAATACAAGGGTCATGAATAATTAATGAATGTGCCATGTGCTGTTGGATCTCATTACTTCCGTTTGTTTAAAATCCAAATACCAGTTGGTGATGCCCCCTGGTAGGATGCAGTCCACAGTCTTTCGCACTGAGTTGGTAAAGACTTTGTCTTGCCTTTCTCGCCAAGATGTCTTTGTTGGACAGATTCTCTTAGATGTTGGCTCCCAGCTCCCTGAAGGTGCTCACCCTCTCCACAAGAGTCCTATCAATTCTCAGGGGTGTGTAGCTCCTCTGCTGCTTCCTCCACAAATCCACAACCTGCTCCATGCTGTCAAGTACATCCACTTCCTCAAATATGCTGCATCAAGTGCTACATTTAAAATCAGTAAGACGTAGAATCTTTAATCTGGTGTGATTCATAGATTTGTGAAGTGGTGCTGCCCTTTTTTATCATAGTTTTTATCATTTGTGTTTACCATGAGCTCTACTTTTCCTATGTTTGAACAACAAATGTTTGTGAAAGCACAAGTAGAGGTATCTCATCTGTTTGCTCTTTTCTTGCTTTGTCAAAAAACATTTTACTAGCTGTGTTGTTTCTGCGGGGTCCTGTCTGAATGTTGCTTCATCACTGGCCTCTGGTCTGTGGGGTTCACCACTGAGAGGAGAAAACCTTGGAGCTGGTGCATGTGCCTCAGTCTGCTTACAATAGATTAGTTGAAACCCACAAGGTCTCAGTATGCTTCAAACAAACTAGACTGCACAATGTTTTGTCTGTCCATGTGCAGTGTTTAAACCTGATCCAAACAGCAACAAGAACTTACTGTGAAGCATACTGAGGGCCTTGAGACCTGTCCTGGGAGCAGTTACCATTGGATAAAACATATTAGTTATTTTTCTGCTTTTCTGATTTGACAACACCACATATGCTTGAGAATTATTCATGACCTTCACATCAACACCCCAGAAACACTAGCCTTCATCTCAGCCCCACCCAGGCAATATGCTTGTCTTAACCTTTCACCTGGATGTCATCAACGGTGGGCTTCACTATGGGTTTTATTTCCTGTCTTAGTGGTTCAGAAAATGAAGAAATGTAACGCATATAACTTCACTGAGATGAGTTGTTTGCTCAATTTGAATCTGGTGAAATTGCACAGCACAACGTGGCACAAATAATAAGGAAATGCTAAACAGGAGACACCAACCCTGGGTGCACTACCTGCATTAGTAACCTGGCTGCATGGTCCGTAGACTTGCTATTGAAATACTTTACAGTGATAATGGAGAAGTTATCCAATATTGATCAGATTGCACTACAAAGTATATTTAAATGATGCATTTGTTCTTATCAAATGTTACTGGGCACTGTCTGGCAGCCAACTCATCTGACTAGCCAAATCTCCTAACCTGGAGCTGGAGCTTTGGTTTGGGCTGCTCCACACCACTGAGAGATAACCACTTCCATATCCACCAGTCAAACTGGAACTGTATGTGACATACAGTTACCACAGACAGAAGATACTGTATAGTAGCTTCAGTAAGCATGGACACAAAGCAAAATCTTTAATTCATGTTGACATCCCACCCTTTCAACTGATGACAATTGTTTTGCATGTCATACAGCACATCACTTGTTAAGTATGATCATAATGGCCCCTGAGTCTCAGATGTCTTATCTGTGTCTTTGTGTGTCCAACAGGTGGAGGATGAACTCAGCTCTCCTGTGGTGCTGTTCAAGTTTTCCAAGGAAATGAGTGATGGTAAGGATCGCACTCCCAAGACCCTGAAAACATCATCTTAATAAGGAGCCTTTGTCAGTCCGAAACAGTAATGTGCTACAGGATAGGCTCTTTGGGGTGAACTTGTTTATTTTCAAGTTATCTGTTAAAAATGACTTTTCTGGGGACTTCCGGGTATGACGTTTAAAAGACTTACTGTGACAAGGATTCAATCACTGAAAAATGTTTTTTTCCACACAGTTAGACAAAGTGATTTCCTCTGATAGAGAGATTGGGTAGTGGAGCAGCCTTAAATCCAAGCTGGGTTGGTTTTGCTATTATCCCGACTCTCTTTCCTCTTAAAAACAAAAACGTAGTGGAGTTTGAAAAAGCTAATGGCTGCTGTATCTGCATACACAGAAATAATCCGTAGATTGTTGTATTATAACTTTTTCCTGTTGTTAGAATCCAGTCGGGGTTCAGTGGAAGGTTACTGTACTGGGGAGAAAGAGGAGCTTGATGCCTTTAACACATGGGTGAGTGTTTTCCCTTCTTTTATCTTATACTTTGCTTTGTATTTAGGTGCCTATGCTAATTAAAGCTGCAATTAAGAATATTTCTATATGGATGAAATGACCATGTTTAATTTGAAAGGAGTGCTCGAAGTGATGAAAGAACAGAATTCTCACCAGCTCTGATAGCTGATATGTTGTTGGTTGTTTAAATAAATTCTAGGCTGTGGCTGTGGGTACTTTTTTGTAGAGTTTTACAACAACAACAGTAAAGTAGTAGGGCATTTTAGAACTTGGTTGGACTATTGTGAGCTAAAACAGAAGTTCAAAGAATCACAACTGAACCCTTTTCCACTAAACAAAACTAGTTGTAAGTGTTCTCAACTTGTCTGCCCACACACACTTGATGTAAGTCTTTTCCATTTTTTCTGGGTGTAGCTGGGTGAACAGCTGGTCCAGCTGGTCCCCACCAGTGGGGTAGAAGTGGTGGAGCTTGAAGACGAGGGTGCATGTGTTCGCTTCAGTCCCCTCCTGACTGCTGCAGGTAACGTGAACAACACACGGACACGAAATTCTGCTTGATACATTTTTAATATGTATTAAATACTGCCAGCAAGGTTTAAAACATCACCAGGATGTTATGACAATGACTTTCTTCCTCCTGTCCAGTTCTGGGGACCCAGCAGGAGGACGTGGAGGATCTGGTGGAAAAGCTGTCAGAGCTGGTGCCTGTGATGAGCTCCACAATAAGCCTCAGACAGGGCTTCAGAGAGGAAACCCACCGACACGCACACTCGCTCACATACATAGAGGATTTCAGCTGGCCTGGCCTTGGTGCTGTCCGGTAAGCATGGACAGGCTTTAAAGAGACTGCTGGGCTGGACTGCTCTGACTCAATTTTTACCCTGCATTTTGTTACATGTTCTTTAATATTCTCACTGCAACAGCCACAATATGCTGCTTTACAAAGATACAGAAGAACAAAAAGTCATTTTGTATACAATATCAAAATATTTAAATCATTTGTGAATTATTATCCAGCAATAATTTGCATTAATTATGCATGTGAAAACTGATAAAAGCCACAGAAAGAGTGACATTTCTGTAAAAGCCACGATGCCGATCTGAGAAGCAACAAGAGCATATCGACCAACCAACCGACCAGAAGGTGTCAGCCCTGTTATACAGCAGCTGGATAGAGTAAGGGTTCAGCCCTGCCATTGGCAACTTGGTGATAATGGTTTGCACCCCCTCAGATAAATGAGGTTGTACGTACGTAGGTTAAGTAGAAGAGACTTTGAGTGATGGTTTATTCAATTCCTCAGGTAAGTCCGGTGGTTCAGTCAGTGAGATAAATAATACATTTGAAAGTTAGGTGAGGAACCGTGGTGATGGTTACAATAATACTGTAACAAAAAGTAGATTCTTAGGTCAGCCAGTTGATTAGGTTGGTGAGGCACTGGGATTTGTTCAGTGGAAGTGAAGTTGATTAATGATGCAGTCTGTGAGAGAACTGAGAACCCTCCTCTATTCTTCCAGCAATGACAATGGCGTGAGTTGCGTGAGCATTCTGGATCAGTCCGTAGTGGTCCTGCCATGTCTCAATAAAGACATGAGGAACTTTTACATAACAGAAACCTCTGTCTGATGGAAGAAAGCAGCAGCGTGAGGACAGTGTTGGGGTTTGTCATGAGGGGATTTGCTGCAGTGCTCAGCAGGAGTGAAACGTTGAGACTGTGACGGATGTGTTGATGTTCAGGTACGAGCCTCAGGCTGAAGGAATGGATGAGGGCAGGAGGAAGCAGGAGCTGGAGAAAATCAACAGTGAGCTACTGAAGAAACTACAAGACCTTGATGCTGACATCATTTTCCTCTCTGGTTAGTACCTCTTCACATCTGAGAGGACTGTGAAAAATGGAACTCGGAACACAGTATTTATCTTCTTACATCTTTTTTGTTGTCTCTCTCTTCTTTTCCATCTCCTCTCTCCACAGGCCGTGAGTTTGGGGAGGACTGCATCTTTGTTGGCATGGTCACTGAGGACGTTGATGTTTCAGAGCTGTTGGACACAATAGCTGCTCTCGGGAGAGACATAGAGGAGAGCGGAAGGGTAACAGTTGTATTCATTTATTATAAGATACCTGAAGGTTGGTAGAGAGTCATGTGTTATCAAAGATTAAATGAATAGTCGTCTATCTATAGACCGGCATCTTTACGTGTTCATGTGGTTGGCAACAGCTTCATACCCCGACCACTGTGATGGAAACCACTTCCCCTTTCTGAAATGACAGGAGGCGGCGAGTTACTGCAGGATGGAGTAAAAGCTCCTCAAGCTGATTTTACTAGCTTCCAAACAATTATTGCAAACACTTGGTTGTGAAATGACAAACATTACATCTTTGAGCTCAATCTAAAACAAATATACAAATGTCCATTTCTGCAATCACTTCTGTGGATTTAGCTAGTCATTGAGCCATGCAGTGAACAGCTGCCAGCAGAGTTTGGGGAGGACTGCATCTTTGTTGTCATGGTCACTGGGGACACAAATAGTTTTTGTCTAGGACCAAAACTATTTGGACGAAATATGAGTCATTTTGAGAATGTTGGATCTGTTAGGACCCATTTCCTACTCTGAGACTCCCACCAATCTCTTCATATACATGCCCTCATCTATCAAAATAAAATACTTATTGTAACATGAAGCTGACATGACAGCAGGGTATTTCCAGCAGAAGTACAAAGCAGGAAAGGTCCCAGGCTTCAAAATGGGAAATGTCAGACTTTAGTGTTAACTATGTCAGAAATGAGTGATGGAGGCTGTGTTCAAGATAACAACAGTAAACCATCTCTCCTGTGCAGCTATTGGAGAACATGACAGAGGTGGTGAGGAAAGGCATCCTAGAAGCAGAGCTGCAGCTACAAAAGGCCAATGAGGACAAACTCATGGAAGAGGTGTGTGTGTGTGTGTGTGTGTGTGTGTGTGTGTGTGTGTGTGTGTGTGTGTGTGTGTGTGTGTGTGTGTGTGTGTGTGTGTGTGTGTGTGTGTG
>JAVQJD010105577.1:0-21807 GCA_036023655.1 Nannoperca australis
TTCCCTTGAGAAAGCAAGGGCAGACATAGAACAGTCTCAAAGCACAGAATGATCAGGAGACACAAATCAATACAGCATTATATGGATTAATATGTATATAGAGTAAATTTCCATCACAAATGCAAATTTTTGGGAGATTATCGTAGATTAGCAAATTCTTCCAGTCTTCTAATTGAAGGCTGAGAGTCATTCGTAGTAGTAGTCTTTGTTTTTGTTTATTCCAGGTTTTAGCCTATAGTGATCACCAATGCCCTCTGCAGTCGAACCAAATACAACCTATTGACTGGGGTTGCGCAGTTGAGATACTAAAGCTGTTTTGTGAAAGATTGGCCAAATGATTGCATCACCTATGATTGTGGTCCATGTATGTGTAGGGCATGCTGTGGAAGTGTCTCTCCTGTACTCCACAAGGGCTAAAAGAGATATCTGTCAGTTTTGGAGTCAGTGAGAGTAGATATTGCTTCTAGCAGGTATGGGTGGTGTCAGTTGGGACATAATTGGTGTCGATAAAATGGCCTGTAAGGAACAAAACTATAATGAAAAAACAAAGGTTAAAGTATTTTTTTTTCCTTTTACAAAATTGCCCATCTACTTTATTGTCTCAAAATTAAGCCAGTGTATCACTGCCTTTCATGGTTGTAGTCTCTCAGTGAGTTATGGGGCATCTGATGCATTGGTGGCAGAAATGATCAATCAGGGTATTGTATGTGTGTGTGTGTGTTTGCCAGTGAGAGCTTGTCCAATCTATGTTCAACCCTCTGTCTGTCTGTTACCCCGAAGTGACACAAAGCCCTCCAGTGTACTCTCATCAAAGATGGACAGCCTTGGTCGGTGACAGTATAAACTTCACTCCCGCCTCCCGCAGCAAGGATACCGCTGTTATGAGTGAGGAATGTTAATGGCACAAACATTTTAGCAGGAGAGTTGTGGTGGTAATTGGAAAGGGGTTGATCTGGCGGGGCATGGCTCCTCATTACCTGCCTCTGCCTTTTAGAAATGGGATCTGTTTATTTGGCTGAGTCTCCCCTAAGGGCATTGAGCTGGCGGGGCAATGTGGGCAAGTGTTCTGGCAAACGTGCATGATTATTATATCACTTACCACAGCTCATCAAAGAGACATCACTTCTGAGAGCGTTTAACTAGCAGCCGTGGAAAATGTTGAGGCTCGTTTGCTTTCCGTCGCTGGAAGGGGATATGGCAACAGTGCAGGACTGTGTTTCTTGGCTTGTGGGTGTCATTTTGTGTTGTTTGGGTGTTGAAATGTGTTTAAGTGAGCTTGTGTGTGTGTGTGTGTGTGTGGATACTGGTGTGTATGATTATATTTGCGTGCATGTGTGTGGTCTAGGTAAGAAGTATTGGCCCACCTTTACGCTCCTATGTCTGTATGGGTTTCATACCACACACATAAATGCACTCCAAAGACGTTTCTCTCTATTTTCATTTCGGACTGAATGGGCCCACTTCAGGAGTGCTTGCAGGCTGAGGGAGAGCTCCCTGTCTCTGATGATCTATAGAGTAAGTGGTTTGGACGAGCCTCCTCTTGATGCGAGCCCCACTCCAACTTGACTCGTCGTACGTCAGTGTCAGCTGCAATACACGGAACCATATGTTGGCCCGTGGGTCTCTCACGCTGAAGCACAGACTTTTCCTTGTCACAGTGGCAGAACACTTTCATCATTATACATTAGGAGGATCCCCCTGTGTCATCACATACAATGGGAGTACAGGATTTTCACACACGGTGATTTGTCCCTCTTGTCCTATATTGTGGCTGAGGTGTTAAGTTGTTGGCAAGCAGGACTATGAATCATGACTATCTGAGAGGACAGTGATACAGTGAAGTTCTTTTCTGTCCTGTAGACAAGCTCTCTGGCTCTATAGCCTCTATAGTATACACAACATTGCTGTCTTATTTTTGTAGATTAATGCCTCTTGCTGCTTCATTCAGACCTTAGCGGAGAGAGCCATGTCCTTGCATGATATTTGGCACGTGGTATGCGAGGAAGCAGTGTCACAGTGTTAAGATAAAACGTTATGACATGAAGGAGAGTTGTCTGATTTCTTACAGGCTGTTTTAGTGATGGTTTTTTAAATGTATTTTGCATTGCAGACATGTGCCATGTTTTAAGCGTTATAGAGACCTAGTGAGATTGCCATCGTGTCTTTTACGTAAAAGACATGACACTGACCTGATGTGACACGATGTATGTGTGAAAGGAGCTTATGAGTGTTGTTATTACATTACTACAGTCTGGTGTAAACATTCAGACCGTGGCATGGTTAGATTTTTAAGGCTGGTTGCTCTTGTAAATATGCCTGAGTGGTGGGCAAAGATCAAGGCTGGGAGTGAGGGCATGGAATAGCAGGAACAGTGTATCCTGCCAGTGTTTCAAGTCTGAATGCACAGTCACGCCCAGAGTTACAGTAAGAATACCTTGGCGGACCCACATTTACATGCATCCATGCGTTAAGCACACAAACGCGCGCACGCACACATACATGTGTTTTCAATGAAGCGAACAGGCAGGAGTATAATAGTGAGTGGCAGGAATGGGGTTAGGTTTCCCATAGGTCCTGCTGCACCGTGGTGGGCAGTAGGTTTAGAAGTGGGTCCAAGAGTGTCTATGTGTATATTTACACATGGGTATGCCAAAGTCAGAGTGTGTTTGAGATTGGGTTGTTTTCACAGTAATGGTGGGGGAAGGAGCAGGACCCACCCCGAGTCACGAACAGAGGGCTGATTGTGCAGGAGGCAGAGTTAGCTGTAAGGTAGGACAGAATGTTTCCCCTAAAGCTGCACTGTGACAGGTGGCAGAGAGACTGCTGTCACATTATATCTCTCCCTACCACACAAACCGAAACCGCCAAAGATAAAATCATATAGAAATAAACACAGATGCTGATATCTGTCTTATTTTAATATGTAACTGCTCTCTTTAATTATTAATGCTATAAGGAATATAATGTTATCATGTCTGGAAGGAGAGTCATCAAAACTGAAAAAGTTCAATGGGTGTGATCTAAACTGTCATCTTTCAGCGGCTATGCTCAAAATCACGTCTCTCCCTCCTCACCTCTCCGGCTTGAAGTGTAATTTCACAGCTCTAAATCCAGAAGTGCTACCAGGGGACACGTTGGGTAGATTACGAGGTTAAGGCTTCATTTTGTCCCTGAGCTGTGGAGAAAACGAAAAGCAACAAACTTGAGTGTGACCTGTGCTGGTTTGTGGTTCCAGGGAGAGCCCAGAGCAGCCCCCAAGGCCCTGAGGTGTCTGAACCACCTCCACTCACTTCTCTCACAGCCTCAAACTGTTATTGAGCTGGGGGCCTGGAGGGGCTGGCTGGAAATATTGTTTAATGTTTCTGAACAGTGAAAGGCAAGATACAGTACAGCTGCACAGGGCCAAAAGCCACAACCCCAACCAGGTAACAGATGCAGTTCACATTGTGTGTGTGTGTGTGTGTGTGTGTGTGTGTGTGTGTGTGTGTGTGTGTGTGTGTGTGTTTGATCTGTACATGGGCCACTGAGCAAAACTGAAAAACTGAACATTGGTCTGCAATTATTTCCCTTAGACACTCTATTATCATTATATTATTATTTTATAGACTCTCTCTATTCAAAGGAACCATTTCCCCGTGTATCTGCTCAACAGAGTACATTTGCTTTGAGTTAAGTGAACTTATTCTTGTAACTTTGGTTTCTATGAAAATTACTTTTCACGGTTTGTGGTCAGTAAGCTGATCAAAGCTTCTCCAGCGAGTATATCAGAAACGGATATGTTGACCACATCATGAGAGGAAAACACAGAGTGGTTTTATAGTATATCTGCTGAGGCGATCTGTGAAATATGTTGCTACTGGCGCCATGCAATCTCTGTTAAAAAAATGAAACGGAGATTTTGAATAAAGAGGATATTAGAAGTAGAGGTTTTATTTTGAATCTTCCCTTCTTCTTAAAATGCAGATGTGTTTTGGTTATAATAAGATTTATATAGACCTTTTTAAAACTAAAGCAGCATAAAACAATGAAAGAGCAATATGAACAATAAAAAGGAAAGATCAAGTACCAAGAATCAAATGGACAGACAGAACAAGTAAAATTTCCAGCAAACAAATAATTAAAAGAATATAATAATCTGAATGAAACAAAGTAAAAGCTAAACATTGTATTGAAAAATGACATACAAGACTTTTGCAGAATCAGGATAGAGAGAGCAGTAATAACAACAATAACAATAAGAGCAATAACAATAATAGCAACAACGGCTGTTGAGCAGGAACACCGGTGCAGCAGGTACAACCATAGATCCTGACTCTACAACTCCGGAGGCAGAAATGCCTGCAGATAGCAACAGGGAGAGGTAGGGGGAGAGGGAGAGGGAGAGAGGGAGAGAAGACGTTGAATTAGTAACAAGCATTTATGGGATATGACTGCGTACAGATGGAGAGAGAGTGAGGAGCTCAGTGCATCCTAGGGAAGTCTAATGAGTAAATCTTAAAACCTTACAACAAACAGCCAGAGTAAAAACATGACATGTTTTTGATAGGAGGTTAGCTGCTCTTTGTGTAAAATTGATCCGTTTTGTTTCATTTACTTCTAATAAGAGACCCCCACAGAAGTTATAGTGTGAGGGAATTAAAGCAAATAATGAAAGTCAAATCTCTCTAAAGCTTAATATTGAATAGATCCTGGCAATATCAATTAAGTCATAGAGAGACAAGATTGGATTACCTTGCCAACATGATTCTCCAAATGTAGGTGACATGAAGTAACTTGGTATGGTTTTGACTCCAATGCATATGTTATACTCTCTTAGGTGCACAAATTTTTTAGTTTTAGAATTACGATCTCTTTTGCATAAGGAACTGCATTTTAATGAAGTAAAGGCGCTGTTGACAACCATAAGCAGTCTGTTTAACTGTATCCTGTGTTTGTCTGATCAAGTGTAATCATATCTAGCCCGCCATGGCCCTATCTGCAATAACGTCTTAGCGCTACTTTCATCATTGCTGCAGTTGGCATTGTTCAGTTGGATGCATCACAAAGGACAAATGAGCCAAATGATTCAGAGGAATCACGGATCATAAATGAGATTCAAAACGATTTCCACCCTTAACTGTGTTCTGTATAGAGTTAAAAAGAAAACTGTTACTGACAGCAGGACATTACACACCAGTTCCCCTGCTCTCCCCCTAGCCTTCCCCTGCATTCATAAATATCCCCTCGCCTGCTTCCCCTAATTACCTAGCATGAGCATGGCTGTTTCCACTTCCGTCTCACACATAATAGAAACGGCTTTTTAATATCCAGGCATCATAAAATGTCATGCTGACTTAACAGACATGAGGAGCAGAAGGAGCAATAACAGAAGGGGAGGCAGGGCTGGAGGGGTAAGTGGGTAGGGAAGGAGGGACGGCCAGTGGATGTTTAGACTCTGGATGTGGAAGAGGTGTGGAAGATGGAGTAGATGTTTTAAATCCTAAATTTATTTCTCCTTACTTTCTTTTTTCTCGCCTCCTTTACTCATTCCATCTTCTGTTTTGCTTTACTTTTGTAATTTGTCAATTCAGGCATTCCTTTACTTTTACTTTCAGCACTAAGATGCTAGGACACAGATGGAAGGACCAGTAATGTTACGTTTTTCTTCCAGTCGAATAAAAAGAACTTGGGAAAAGTAACGACAGTTAACTAGTGTTGGGGTTCGATAGCATTCAATCTTATCCAAATCAAATATCAAATCAGAATCCTTTATCAAATCTCATTAAGTTTAGCTTTCATAATTTACAGGTGTTATAACGATAACTCAAAGATTCACTTTAGATCTGTTGTTGAGTTAGAAGCCAGAAATACTTATATGAATCAACATTAACATTAATTAAGGTAGCCCAATCAGTTTTCATGACCTGTAGCTACAACCTGAAAATGAGATAAGCAGCAAAATATATGAAATGTTGATTGATAATGATTGTTCTGACACACTGATATAACAGCTATTATCAACATACTGACTTTAACAGCTGATTTTTCACAAACTTCTTAATCTGTCAATTAATTAATCTGAAATCTGTCTATCTTATTTAGAATCAGTGGCTGAGAGAGAGCACATTAACCAACAGACAAAAGCTTCAGTGTAGCTGTTAAGGAAGTAACTTTTATAATCTACTCCTGGTGAAGTGAGTCATTTCCACCAGCGAAAGCAACATTCAGCACTGGCTATAAATGATAAAGCTGCTAACACTATGTGCGTCTTTTCAATATTGGTCTTTACTAATAATAAAATACCAGGGGGAAATTAAAGTGTTGATAAGAGATTAACGAATAGATATTTTGCCGACTGGGAACCAGATCCAAAATGTAACCTGCTATCGGAACCCCACCCTACCGGTAACGTCTTATGTGTTGTCTCAGTTTGCTTAATTTTTAGGGCTTCTCATTATCAACGGACCACTGATTAGGTGCAAAGATCCAACCCTATCTAACCTCAGCCCTCATATTGTTAAGACATTTCCTTCTTCTAAAACTAGCAGCTCTGATCACTCGAAAACAGTCAGTAGATTTCAGATTAGTTGACTTCATAGTCAGCTTTGCTTTTATAGCTTGTCGTTACTCAGACATCTGAAGCATTTCAACAGGACCATTAGTCAACCTGTAGCCAATACCACCCACTGGGACAACAGAGACGAATGACCTGCCAGTTTCCGCTGCATTTTTCACCATCCTAGGGAGCGACAGAGATGGCTTTCAGGAGTGAGAAAAATCAAGTTACACCTGTTAGAACCTCGTATGGACTGAAATTATATGAAGTCAGAATTTAAAAGAACACCTGCATGTTACTCTGATTCTGACATGTATTTTCACCGAGTCTGTCAGTTCCCATGAACTCCGGTCTTGTTTGCCATGGAGGGCATAATTGGGTCATTGTGATGGCTGTTGAATTTAACTTTCTTAAAGACAAGTATAATAATTTCCACTCTTCCCGTTGGCTAGGCCCAGCCTCCTTCCTGCCTCTGTGGGCTTTCAATAATTTTTCACTGGGCAGTGTGTGATGGATAGGTTGTATTTATTCACTGCTGGGCGTCTGCTGTGTGGATATGACTCATTCTGGGGCATTACGTATTCATGGCTTGGGATAGGCTGTATACAGGAAGTTATAATTAATATGTCACAGTAGGAGGTGTTGGTAGAAGGCAGGTTTGTTGGAGGGCGTTGTGGAGCATAATGTGATTTACAGTACAAACAACTGGGAGGATGTTTGTCTGCTGTCCAAAAAAATGAAAGGCAGAGCTTCCTTCTTAGTCCAGACCCTCTTAGATCTTCCAAATTAATAATATCCTGCCGAACACAACCTGAACTGAAAACACTACGCAGGACCTTGAATGTCGATAATATGATTCTTTTTGCAAGTGGCAGGAATTACTTGAGTGTTATGGCTCCGTAATGTGTTCTTTTAATGGCCATTGCAGGTGGAGATCCATGGAATCAACTGTATCCTGTGTAAATGGGCACAAGTCAAGCAGCTGTTTCATATATGCAAGGTTTTTCTCCTCTTGGCAGACACATTGCCAGGCAGACCAGACGCAGGCCTAGTGCTCTGACGAGGAATTATATTGCTTGATTGTCTTTATCTGTGAGGAAGATAGAATTAACTTTAGCAAGCTTTATGCTCTCCCTTCAATGTGTGTTGAAGAATGCACATTGTAGTCTAGACCTTCTTTTAGGCATGTCTAATATTGGATTATGACCAATTTATATGTATATTTATGCATTTGATCTTTCTTTTATCAATTAAAAATATTTTATTTACATGTCTGTTTTTATAATATTTTTAATAATAATTTCCAGTGAAGTTTGTTATTCAAAATGTATTTACTCTAATTGTCATCTTTGTTTATAAGGATTATTATGAACCATAAAATATCTAGGGCTGCAAATAATGATTGTTGTCATAGATTCATTGTTTTGCCTAAAGATTTTCATAAAATTGTAAAAGATTGTCCAGCACAAGGAGACCTCTTTAAATTGCTTTTTCTGTAAGACCAACATTCGATTTAAAATAAAAAACTGCAAATCCTCACATTTGATAAGCTGCAGCTAGAGAATGGCTGCAGTTTTTGTTTGACTAAAATGACTATAATGATTAATCGTTGATCACCATTATGGCAACATTTTATAATCATAGTTGAACTTGAGTTGTGTTTATGTAACAAACAAAATTTGATTAAATCCTAAATATTCTGACCAATGGCAGACTCAAGTGTACAGTAATTAGTCAGTATTACTCACCATCCTCCCCTGACCAACAGGGTGATGCCGGGGACACACAGAGAAATGTCAACAGCAACAGTAAAAAGAAGAATTATAAGAAAAAAACTTTACCTGTGTTCCGGGTTACCTGTGGTCATACAGATAAATGTAAGTGCCTCTGAGGTCCACTGCAACAATGAAATATTTTATGGTGTCTGGGTGTTACACCTGTGTTTAAGTTAGAACTCTGTATCTGTATCTCTGTGTGTGTGTGTGTGCGTGTGTGTTCTCTGGTCTTAGTTTTTTTGAGTTGGGATTGGCTCTATGTATGTATATATGTATGTAGTCCATCCCTCCTCTCCCAGCACACAGTGCTGCCTATTTCCTCCTCCGTCTTGCTCTGGTGTGAGCCAAGGCCCTGAGTAATAGCTAACCTTAATCACAAACCATTTGTTAGTGATTGTGGCTCTGACCATTTCCAGGTGCATGACCTGATTTTCCTACTGGGTAGGTGGTCCTGAGGAGGCACGGGACTGTTTATCACAGAGCAATAGTCCATTAAAGGGAAGGCCTATGTGGATGTGTGTATATGTGCATATACTGGAGTCATTTCTTTTTTAATGCAATGTGACAGACAAAATTAGGGTTGTCCTTTCTATCTTTTTCATTCACTCACTCTTCTGCACAGCGTAAAGGATTCTTTCCTTCTCTGTGCCAGTTTGTGTAAATATGACGGCTGCCCTGTATTCGTGGATGTCAGCAGATCTAGATCCCTCCACTGAGCCTTGTAACCTTGTGGGGAGAAACAGGTTTTCAGGCCAAGGCAAACATGGTAAAACCAGTGTGAGACCAGTGCTAATGTTAAATGGCAACATAATCAACAGTTGAAGCCCAAATTGGCAGTTAATGGACTCAAAGATAATTTTAAAACCATTTGGAAAGTAGGTTATGCAATAGGAACACCCAGATTTGTTAATTATTGAACATTTTTATGGACACTAAAATTGAAAATGCAGAACAAAGGTCATGTGGTCGTCAGACAACTTATTGTTCGGCTTCAGCTGAGACTTGAGGAATGTTCCAGACACCCACTAAATAAACGCACTGCTGTTTGAAGCCACAACCCAGCACTCAGCCATGAGCCAGGAGGAATTAACTGTGATCCACAGTTTGGGGAAACTTGTAGTCCTTCACAAGTCTCGACCCTCTATTCGTGCTTACTTTTGAGTGTTTGAAAGTGGTGAAGGTACCCAACTTATCTCTCTCACTCTTTCCCGCTCCCTCTCTCCCCCATGTCTCCATCCCTCTTCTAGCCAACATATTCTCACTGGCCATAATCCTATTAGACGCATTTATGTCGTTTATTGTCTGACAGGATTAGATTTGAAGAATAATAATAAGAAGAGGTGAAGATTGTGAATGGGGTCTCTGTCCCTCCTGTTAGCTTTAACCAGATTTGTTATTGTATTATATAATCATTTCTGTTTCCATATCGTGCAGTAGTTTTGCCTAAGCTGCTAACGAGACATTGTTTTTTCTGTAAATCAGCTCTGGTACAGATGGTGGTTATTTGACATAGATTTTGGGTCTTAGTAACAGTTTGTTTTGGGGATTTTGCAGAGGCCACACCATATGTGAACTTCAATTTGATAAGTAGTAAAATATTGCATTGGGGTGGGCTAAAATGATTTCTAAGCAGTCTGGGTCCTTTATTCCTGAGAACACACCGCTTTAGAAATACCTCCCCTTTGTGTGTACCTTCCCCAAGCTGTTTCCTATGTACTTCACTTTGAACACCTACAGTGATATTGTGGAAGCTGTGATGCTAATCTTGTTTTTTTTCTTCTCCTCCTCACTTCATTTGATTGAATTGTAGAGCATAAACAAGCTGAAAAGATGCAATAAAATGTGTGCGACATTACATAAGCTGTGGTGTTAATTGAAATGGAAGATTATGACAATTGTCATATAAGTTTCTGATTGTAGGGAAGGGAGAGATGATTCCTTTTACAGTCATTTTACATTTACATTTCATGTAAATAAATATGCATTTTTAAAATTCCTGTTGATTTTAATCTTTGCAGTCATTATTATTGCTGCTAGTCGTTACCTCCCTCACAACTCTAGATATTCTGAAGTCTGTGAAATATTAAGATGTGGAAAAACAAGAGAAAAAAGAAAACTTTTGATTTCAAGAACCCTAAATTCTGAGGAATTTAGTGCCTCCTTCTTTCTTTCAAATGCAAAACAGCTTGTTATTTTTGGGAGATTTTTAAATGCATTCTGCCCAGCGAATCTTAAAGGCTCAGCAGTGCCCTTTTAGGTTATATGTTTAAAGATTTCTGTAGTGTTTATAGTGTGTGAAATGCACTTTTGGAAAATGTCCAGTCTGCTCAGGCAGAACGCACGTTTTAATTTAATTCCAACACATTTCAGAGGCTCCTCAAAACTCAGCCTCAAATGTAATGTGAAAGCCAGATGCTGCAATGAGCGTGTGCTGTGTTGGTTTGAGTTATAGGCAAACACAGATAGACTCTGGTCCATAGGCTTGGTTATTGCTCAAGTCAAACACAATCAAAGTGACTTTAAACTAAATATGAGCTAGACTATAATGAGATGCTGAGTTGCTGAATGCTATACATGTTGTGATAATTATCTACAGTTATGTGGTTCACTCGTTTGTTTTAAGCTGCCAGACACTTTCTGGTCACCTTTTTCACCTGCAAAATGTTTCTTTTTCTGTTCAGTGCATTTACAAATATATATGCATTCACTCTCTTCCCACATTCTCATAATATCACACTAAAATGTTGCCTCGATTTCTATTGCAAGAATTTTTATATTTTCCTTTAAATTACCTTATTTTAGAGTTAGAGATTATAGACTTTGTGCTGTTTTATGCCACTGCAGCTCAAATGACCTTGTGTTTTGTGTGGATTTCATTGGGTGCAAGCACAATCACATTGTTTGCAACCTTGAAACCTCAAGGCAGATACCTTGACTGAAGATACCTTCAATATCTGAAAATATTAGTGTGACTGAATCATTACTGTGTACATATACCTATAGCTAGGAGTGGTTGTTGATTTTCCAAATTGTTGCAGGGCAAACTGTTTTTGCTGCAAATCAGTTGAAGTGACTTAATTATCAGCTTACACCTTCCAAGTTTCTCATGGTGAATTTTCACAGTGAATTCTGCCAAAGCACAACCACATTGTTACAGACTTCTAAATACTTTCCTTTAGACCACAGTAACTAAATGCTAGGAAACAAAGAAGTTTGGCCGATAATAAGGTAAAGAAAAAAGACAAAATAAATAGATTAAAAACACATAAGCTGGACACATTTTATAGGCTTATAAAATAAATAAAGTATTTAAATGACGGTTGGGGCAGTGTAGAGAAAATTAAAAGGGTCTAGGCTTGTGCACCCTATGTCACTTGTAAAACCACCATCTACAACAAGCCTAATACTTAGTGTTAATTTATTTTTGAATGTAACTGTGATCACAACACTCCTCTGTCAGCGCCTCTGGAATAATTATACCAAATCCTCACTGGATACACAAGCTCACTGGTGTTGTTGACCTACGGCAGCTCCTGTGCTCGCATGTTGATTTACAAAAAATAAGAATCTTCACCTTGAGCCAAGCAGCAACTGATTAGTAGCCATATATTCTCCTTGTAGTACTGATTGATTCTTTTGCATGAGAAAGTGGCTTTTGCCTTCTCACACTGCAGAGGTCAATCAATCTATCAATCAATTGGTTGTACAGGTAGTCACATCAGAAAATGTACACATAAGTACAAGTACCTGTGCAAGTCCAATGTACTTTGTACTGTTTGTGAAACAAGATCTTTATAGTTACATAGTTGAAAAAAACACTTGTATTGATAAATGCACTCATCTGTCACTTTTTTAAGTACACTGAGCATCTGAACAGGGAAGAAAGGTGGTATTTCAGAAACTGCTGATCTACTGCAATTTTCATGAACAAGTGAGCAGTGCCCTGCAGTGAGCGGCAGTTCTGTGGGCTAAAATGCCTTGTTGATGCCAGAGGTGAAAGGAGAATGGCCAGACTGGTTCGAGCTCATAGAAAGGCAACAGTGACTCAAATACCCACTTGTTATAACCAAGGTATGCAGTAGAGCACCTCTGAATGCACAGCATGTCAAACCTTGAAGCAGATGGACTATAGCAGCAGAAGACCACACCGGAGGTGCCGCTCCTGTCAGCTAAGAACAGGAAACTGAGGCTACTATTGGCACGGGCTGACCAAAACTGGACAAAAGAAGATTAGAAAAATGTTGCCTGGTCTGAGTCTCGATTTCTGCTTCGACATTCGGACTGTTGGGTCAGAATTTAGTCACCAGCAGAGCACCATTGGGACGTGGTGGAACGGGAGATTCGCATCATGGATGTGCAGCCGACAAATCTGCAGCAACTGTGAGATGCTATCATGTCAACGTGGAACAAACCTCTGAGGAATGTTTCCAGCACCTTGTTGAATCTTTGTCACAAAGAATTAAGGCAGTTCAGAAGTCAACAGGGGGTCCAACGTGGTACTAGCAAGGTGTACCTAATAAAGTCCTGATCAGTAGGGATTACATAAGGAACCAAGAACTAACCAACATCATAACTAGTTGCTTTGTGTGACATTTTCTGTATAATATTAAATGTAATGTTGTTTATTTTCTAAGCTTAATTTGTGAGTGCTGCTAGAATGGCTGTAGACACACATGTGCAGGCAAAACCTCATAAATGCAAGAGGCCAAATTAATTTTGTCTTGGTGAAGTTTGCACGAGAATGATACTCAACCCCCACTCTGGTTGAAACTGAAATTTGCTGTACATGTAAAATCAATACTATTTTGTGAAACTGATATTTTCCTTTTTATCACTCATAGTTATCAGTGAATATGTCTGTGTAGTATATGCAGTTTATGTCAGTTTCACATTTCACAAATATCCTAAGTATGGTGCTAAGCCTCAAGCTAAATCGCCTTTCCTCTCCTTTTCCCATGTCATCCTAAATCATCTATAGTAGTTTAACTCTCCATCATTAATCACAGGTGCTTTGAGTTCTCCTGTTTCTGAGTGGACAGGCTGCTGGGAGAAATACAGTACTCGTATTTCTCTCTGGCTGGAGCGCAGCACACTACAGACCTGATGTGGATGATGCAGCCGGCAGGATTAATTGGGCCCAGTTACAGAGGATCAGCAAGTTTGCTGCTCTTCACATGCTGCTTCTCCATATGGCAGCACAGAAGTCACACACTATGATTAATAGTTCAGGTAAGCATGTTTCAGATTGTGGCAATAATAATTGAAATACTTAAAAAAAAAAAGGTTTTTATTCACAGAAATGCTTAATCTCAAGTTCACATGAGAAAGACTTTACTGGTGATTTCACCAGTTAAGCAGATATGTAAATTATTAATTTACAAGACATGTAAGCTACTGTGCAACATTGTCAAGGCCAACTCTATCAAAGTTGCTCCAAGAAAAGGTAGCCTTGACATAAAGTTAACTCCCTAACACCCGCCTCTATTTTTTGTTCAGAAAACAAAATTTGGCCTCATTAGTTTTGGTATTTATCATATTTTATTTTACATGACTTGGCCTAAAAGTGTGTTTCCCAGCAAAAGGGGCTGCAAATTGCCCCAGGTCTTATTTGCCTCAGTGGGCCCGTGGAGGCGTTAGTGTTGTGGTCAGCACTCCTCAGACTCTTTGAATTGCAAATCACCTCCGTAACTCAAAAGTAATGCAGCAGGGAACGTCACCTCCTGTCATTTTTCTGCATTTGGGTGCATGGGGGCACCATTGTAGAGGAAGTGCAGTTATTGTTTCTGTCTCTGGTGGGACTCTTCCTTATTGTAGGAATGACTAGGGCCTGCTCTCTGAACCTCCACCTCTCTAATGTGCCAGATGGCTCCCTTAGCTGTAATATTGCCCGTCTGCAACCATTACAGCATTGTGCAGCGGGACTTCTTCCTGATTAAAGGAAAAAGAACCGTAGAACTGACGCTTTGGCCTAATGCACACCAACAGTAACTAAACTTTTGGTAGCACAGTACGTGAACTAAAAGTTTAGTAAGGCTTTCGTTGAGTTTGTCATGTGTCATTTAATGAACCATTTGTGTTTTTAGTTAATGTGTCGAGGGGAAAACAGGCATCAATGTGTGATGAGGATGTGTAGTTTATCAAACTCTTAAAATAAGCACAATGATTTTGTTTGGACTATAATAATTTTATTATAACATACATTTTCCTTAGTGTGTTATTTATTGAATGTCTTTAATCCTATAATATACATTTATTTATGTTATCAGATTGAGGAATATACATGATATTATCAGGAGAAAAGCAACATAAAACTAAACTTTATAAACCCATTTTATTATTAAAATAAACAAGATTATGCATTTAATACCCTACATTGTTTGGATTAGGAAACATTATAAACTATAGACAGTTTTTAGTATCTAAAAAGATTTACATTATATTTCCAATCTAAGCCTAAATATTACACTAGATAGAAGAATACAATCAACATAGGCAGACACACTCTGCATTTGTCAGTAAATGTATCAATCTATTTTCTGTCAGAGACTGTTCCAGCTCCAGCTAGTGTCACCTTTGAACTCTATATGGATGTGTAAGCACCAAATGGATTACCAGCTTTTATTATCACCCTCTGCTCCACTGGTGATGTTATTATAGGTGTGTGTGTGTGTGTGTGTGTCTGTGTGTATAAAATAAGATTATATGTTATGTATGCTATTCTTTTATGGAAAAATGCATAGTGTGTAGTCCCAGTCTACTCCAACACAGACCACAGAATACAAATAGGTGACCTCAATCTACAAAAAGTCAGAATAAAGTGTTATTTTTATAAGCAGTTAGCCCATGCAAACATTCAGTCACTTAATTTAGAGCTTTGTCTGATGCAAGATACAAAGGACAGAATCTGAAGTGGTATTTCTTAATTAGTGACACTGCTGATTGTGTGGCTGGCAGAGAGGCGGAGGGAGAAAACCACGAAGGGGTCAATACAGGAACCTCTCTATTTGCCAGGCTAATTAATTCACCATGTCTTTCCTCTCGTTGCCTGCAGCCCATTATGACTTTAACACTGTGCAGCTCCATGGATTTGAAACAGAAATGATTGTCTCACCATTTGTGTTTTGTTTTTTTCTCTTTCTACACTCCAAAACACATTTTTTTTTGCCAAATAAAATTACCAGAGATAAGACAAGCACATGCATTCACACAGACAATATTATTTGGAACAGGATAAGGTTCAAAATAAGGGGTGTCTTTGCATTTTGAATGCAGTCTAATCCGTTTATAATTACACAGTGAGGAAGTGAAATAGTGGACCGACTGTTTGAATGTGTAATCCCCTTCATGTGCATAAACATGAGCACATTTCATCAACGGGGCTGGACTAAGACTTCTGGATAATTACCTGGGGCAAGGAGTATTTCGATAGACCTGGCCCGCCCCCCCCCCCCATTATTTTTCTCTGTAAATAATGCATACAAAGTTGAAATCAGAGAGACCTAGGCAATGTAAAATTACCTTCAAAGGCTGGCGTAAAATTAGGCAGCTCATCCGTGTAGACAGGAAATGAACCAATGTTTCTGTTGTGAAAGAACAAGAGCATAGATTCCATATCTCTAAACGACAACCTCAATGAAACCTGTCGGATAGGATTTATTTTATCTCTAATGATATTGCATGCCCACTTAACAAGTTCTATTAAATACAGAGGAGATTTAACCCCTGGTGTTTCTCATCAGCGTCGACTGAGGGACTTCCACACAGCTCCGGGGATCACAGTATTGTTGCCTGTTATGTGCCCTTGCCCCACACATAAACACCCTTGCCTTGATACAATACATTTTAATATATTTTTTAACCGTATCCCAAAGTCTACAGCGTAACAATCTCATTGACGAGTAAGATTGTTGTGGCCAGTTGCTGTATTGCAACAGGGACTTGAATTCAACAATGGAGATGATAACCGTGTCCTTCCTTAGTGGTTCTCTCTTGATGTGCTACGTCTTCAGTCAGAAACCACTGACATCCAATTATTTTTGTAAATATAATTATGTTATTGAAACCTTGCATAAATTAGACAATTGGATACAATTTTCAAATCACTGTTGGGATTACACGCCAAATGAGCAAAGGCAATGTACAGTATGATCAGTACAGTATCTTATACAGTCATCTAATGTTAGTCAGTAATGTTAGTGGCACAATACTACTATAATACTATGCTATAATTCTAAAGCTTTAAGCCAACAGAAGCCTCTGCCGATTTTCAGTGAAACCATCATGGTGGTGGTTTATTTAATAATACTTTTCTGCTGACTTTTGAAATTAAACAATTGTCATTAAACTTTTCCCCAGTACCATTTTTTGCAAGACAAGGGAAAAATAACACGTGTTTATACCTTTTTAACTGGGCTGGAGATATGTTTTTTATCTTTATGAAGTTGGGGCATTACAGTTAAATGTCTTCGCTGAATTGCATAATGAGGCCTACATAATTGTTTGAGTTTTAAAAGCTTACTTTGCAGCACAGATACATTCTAAGATAACATTATTAGTGCCACCATTAGACTATCCTTAGAGAAGGTAGGTAGCATACAAATGCATTATTTGCACATCTAAAAGAAGCAGAGTGAGTTTAATAATTTCCACCTTTTCTATGCCAAAAACCCACTAACCACATATTTTTGTCAGTTTTGTTGTTGGTGGCATACAATGGAAAATGGGGAGGGAATTGCTGGGAAGATGAAGTTCATTAGGACTAATGGAGTGCAAGTTATTGTAGATTGATGACAGTCAGGATGAGACTTGATACTATAAGGAATATTCATGAAGCTTCATATTCTTCTTCATGTAATCCACACGTAAATGACCCTCTGTACAGAGCAGAATAGTCCTAGTCTTAGCCCATGCGTAATAAGCTCAATAAGGTCTCTCATAAATCACTCTAATTGAAAGGATTCCTCCCTGGCCGGTCCTTACAAGACACCGACAGGGTGAACAATCCCTGATGCTCCATTTGAACTCCAGATGAACTGGAGACTCAAACCTCCTCTGGTTTAACGAAACAGAAATGACACAACAGAAAGATGGGTTTAGAGGTGTCACAGAGAAATTCTAATTTGTTGATCTCAGGATACTTATTGTGCTGATATGCAACTTCTTCAACATGGAACTGGAAGAAATGGATCACTGAACCTACTCGCTGATAGCTTCTCAGGTGTATTTTCTCCAGTTCACCACATAGTCCGACATCTAACCTCAGGTTACAGCGCTAAATTATTCTGCTTTTATAGTAAGTGTTCTGCTTGGAGCTGGTACTGGTAATTCTTAGAATAAAAACTAATTGAACAGGTGGGCATGGTAGTTTAAATGGCTGTGTGGTGACACTGAAACAATTAGTTGATTAATTGATTAGGCAATCAACAGAAGATACATATTTTGACAACCAATTAACTGTCTAAGTCATTTATTGAAGATCCCCTTCAGACATGTTTTAAGACATAAAAGTACTCAGATTGAATAATAATTAGTGTCTGTTTTTTCCCTCGAAACTAATTCTTAAAGCATCACACATGTAAGTTGCATATTGGACCCCGGTTGGCTTCTAAACGAATGTTCACACATTCAACTCAGATTTAAGGTGATCTTATACAAAATTCTGCACAGTGAAGGTCAAACATCCAAATAACAACAACAATAAGCAAAACACAATTCTGAGAGAACGAGTGGAAGGAAATGTGAACATGTCTAAAGGCATGTACTTTATAAATGGGCATCTTTTTTTGACTTTAAGCAAAACTAAATGTTTTATTTGAACAAATATAAACATTTGGACTGTGGCATCTTCTGATTGGCACGTATTGCTATTTTTGACACTTTATAGGCTAAACAATATAAATAATTATTAGTTTCAGACAGAAACTACACTGCGTTATCTAAAGGCCCGTGCTGACCTTGATTATGCAAGGTCTCCAGCTAGCCCATCAGGTGGCAGGGGGTTTTGATCACATAATGGTAGCTTTCCCCGGAGCCTTAGGGGGAGAGGTGAGAGACTTCAGCATTAAGTCACTACATTAAATCTGTCTCACGCCAGTCCCATTAAAGACCATTTTATCACCATTAAGCAGGTCATAGTGTCTCTCCTTGCTCATTTGAGTGGAAAAGAGTGGGTCTCAGCTTGGTTGCTCTTAATTTGATTTCTGAGTTCTATGGTGAAGCTTGACGTAAGACAAGGTGGAAGCAAGCATGGGTCCGAATTTTCAGTCAAAAACATAGTTGTGTAGCTCTCTCTGCTAGATGTTTTCAGCACATATTAAGGCTTTTCTAGTATTTAACTTTACATACTTCTCTATTAGTTCCCACTTCAACACATTCCATATCAGATAATATTGTAAATTTTCTGGATAATGAGTTGAAAAGAGACTCCTTCACACCAGCAACATATGACACTTGAAGTACAGAAAAAAAATACACAAAACTGTGCATTTCATTAATGTGGATACCATTGTAAACCACCATTAAGTTATCACAGCATTCACTACATATGAACAGGCATGCTCCAACTGACTTATGGTCTACACTGAGTCACAGCATTTCCATGACCTATGTGTACTGCTGAAGCTGCTGTGTTAAGAGTGAGACACCTGTGAGCCTGTCTTCATCCTGGGAATGCTCGGAGATTTATTACCTATTGATACACACCCTCGCTGAACACACCCCCAAAGACACCCACAGTACATTGTTGACTCATGAGTTGCACAGCCTCGAGCCCATGAATCATTTTCTTAAAAAGAATATTTCCCCCCTTTCTCCACTTTTCTTTTCTGTGATTTCACATCCTCTGTCAAATAGATAAAGTACTATGTTCGCAGCCAAATAAAGAAACACAGTTTTTCCCTGCCATCATGTGTTTCTCACGTTGGGAGAGAAAGGGAATAAAATGATGGTGGATGTTATTTTGCCACTGCTTGTACGCTTGCCCTTCGTATTGTTTTGGTATTCAGTAATTAGTTGGGTGCACAAAACACTGCGACAGCGGTCTTCTAGAGCGTTGTACTTTTATACCATGTATTTGTATATTAACCTTACATTTTTCTTTCTTTCTTTTCCTACCATCTCATCCCTCAATGTTGTGTTTGAGGAAATAGAAAGGAAATTGGCTATATTCATTGATTCAACTCCTTTGCTCAAGATTTATTCTTTTTAAGATGCACGAGATGTTATGGAACATTTCCCGAAAGCATTATGTTTGTAACAGTCAAAAGTTGTAATGGCATCTCTACACAGTCTTCAGTGTGATTCAAGACTACTTCCTTCCCCTGGTAAAGCATATAAAGTGTATGTGTGTTTACTGTGGAGACATTGCCAAGGTACGATGACAGACGTAATAAAAATAAAGCTGCCTGTCGGGGCTCACTTCTACATTCATCAACCCATCTGAGTGAGCCTTCTGGGCTGGTTCAGCCTGGGGAACTCCATTTGTCACCTGCTAAATGCTGCCAATGTGCATGGAGTTCCCACTGCCTGTGTCCTTTTAGAGAGACAATATGTAGGTTTTGTTTATATCTTTGGGAAAATACACAAAAAGACTATGGAGAAATGTGGAAGAGTAAGAGTCACTGTGCTGAAACAATTACTTGATTTGATGAATTGAATTGGCAGAAAATAAGAACCATGCTTTTCTGTGTTGTGTATTATTGATTGTAACAATTTGAAAAGAGTAAACGGATAATCAGTTCATTGAAGAAAACTCGAAGATTAAAGGATAATGAAAGTTAATTGCGGCTTTAATTTAATCTGCATGTAGGGATTTCCTGATTGATCTATCATTATCTTTTCGCTTGTAAAGGACAAAGGTATTCTTGTAGGCACAATTTATCATATCGAGTCAGGGGAACATTAGCAGTGATAAGTACCCTGTGAGTTTTACAAGTGAGCATAACGGTCCCTTCCTAAGTGCATGAAATATTAAATAAACTTTGGCATGTTATAAACATTTATCTATCCCCCAACTAAACTTTGTCTGAGCACTGTCCCTCTCCTCAATCCCCTGCCTTACATTTACTTAAACACATCACACCAGTGTGTATGAAAAGAAAAGTGCAGTGTTACTTCATGATAAGGTTCTTAGGTATAGTAACGTTAACGTTGGAGCAAGCAAAACCACATTGTCTGTCTCTAAGCACAATAAAAAAGAAGTAGAGTTTGCCTTAATGAAAAAAGATGAAAACAAAAACCTTACAAAACATTATAATTGTCAGAGCAAGAAATAAGAGGCACTCTGACATTTTTTTTTTAACAGCCCAGTCATGCATTATTTATCTGGAGAGTTTATATCAGATCGCAGATACTGAGGCTGACCAGAGCAGCCATTTTACGCCCCAGTCCCTTCCCCGGGTTTTATGATAAATGTTCTCAAAGTGCTCTGCATTTTACCCAGAGTGCACATAAACTACAGGCTTGCTAAAGCCATAACTCTCCTAGACCCACTCTCACAATTGCAAGCACCACTCCACAGATTCTTATTCAGAGTCCCAAAACGTCTTCAAATTTAGACTCAGTCTTCCTCCTTTTAAACAAGAATCCAAACCGTGACTGCAACATTAACCTCGTCAGAGGTAATAATGACATTATACTGTATTCTTTTCCTCCAAGTGATACAAATTAATAACCAATGACTTACACTTTGCTTAATTTTCTAGTGTCAGAAACATACAGTATGTTGATTCCTTGCATAACATCTGCCAAAAATGCCTGATTAAGATTATTCTGCGGTATATTTTATAGAGTTGAGACAAGTTTTCCCATTGCAGCAGTCTGTATAAGTTCCATAGTAATATAGTGTAATGTGATGAGCTTGTTTAGACAGTTACTGTAGATTGCTGCATTAGCTGCTTTTCTGCTTCTATGACAAGGAGTGTCAGAAGTATCCAAAAGCTCGACAGTGCCACTTTGATGTAGTTGGCTCAAGTTCAGAGACCTGACCACTTTCAAAATATTACTAGTACTTTTTAGCAGTGAACCGTAACCCTGAATAGATTATTCAACAACCATACAAAATGAAATGGACTTGATCCTTAGAGGACTGACTGAATGTACAGACCCTAAACGACTCCATCTGTGTGTGCAGAACCAGGTATAACCCCATTATATGCAGGGGGTGTAAGGTTGTATCTAACCGGAGAGAAACTTTTAGTGTTTTTTGCTGAACTTTTTGTAGGGGACTCTACAGGGGTCCGAGAGGCCCTAGGTCTATTTTTCATCTCAGCTGTACAGCTTGATGAACAGTGTATAACAGAGTAGTTCAATCAAGATGATCAACATCTACAATGGTTTTTCCTGTTTTAGAGGAGAAGTTCCAGCTTCAGAACTATGCTTTGGTCATTTGAACCATGTTGTAGCTTTTTAATTTTGATTAGTTTTTTTTTTTCTCTCTCTCTCTCTCTCACACACGCACACACACACAGACTGACTCTATATCTCTCTCTCCCACATACT